>PVHY01002502.1:0-38440 GCA_004024945.1 Uropsilus gracilis
AAAAAAAAATCACCACACCAGATGAGGCAAAAAGTTCTGGAAATAATTATGAAAGTAGATTAGACAAAATAGTAGATTGTGTCAGTGACCTTGAGATGATGCCACCCTAAGAATCCAGGAGAAAGAGAAAAAGCAGAGAAGAAGAAGAGAAGGAGGAGCAGGAGGAGGAGGAGGAGGAAGAGGAGGAGGAAGAGCAGGAGGAGGAGGAGGAAGAGGAGGAGGAAGAGGAGGAGGAAGAGGAGGAGGAAGAGGAGGAGGAACAAGAAGAGGAGGAGAAAGGGGAGGAGGAGGTGGGGAGGAGGGGGAGGAGGAGGAGAGGGGCTGATATGGGGGAGGGGAGGGGAGGAGGGAGAAGAGAGGTAGACACACTAAGAAATATTAAACTAGGGAAGAAAGTGCAATTTTCTTGAATTATTATAGGTTCAAACAATTCTTGAATTATTATAGGTTAAAACAATTAGTATGACTTTAAAGAATCATGATTTATATTTAGTTTTGAAAAACTTGATCGGTCATTTTATTAGTTCTTTCATTTTGAATCCAATTTACCTAAACTTAATCATGTCCTTTAGAATAAAAGTATATCTGGCAGATAAAAATTAATAATACTTTTAGCTAATTTAATTTATTGATTTCAGTGATTCATGTTTTCCATATATTTCAACAAATACATGGAGAAGTTTGCTCAGGCCAAAAAAAATATTTTTTTGTAAGTAAAAAAAAAATGAGTAAAGAAAATTATTGAACTTCCTCAGAGAAAGTTAATATATATCCCTCCTCTATTCTTAATTTCCATGTCTGAAGACCCACAGTTTTTATTTCACCTTCCATTTCTCTTTTTATTAAGAAATGGTTTTCTATAGTGATTTAAAAATGTAGTTGTGTTATTCTCAGCAAAAGTGGTATCATTTTGTATGGCTACCTAATATAGTGTTAAACCACAAAATAGTGTTTATTCACTATATCTTTTTTAACTGTTCTGTATTATTTCCCTATTTTGAAATATCTGCAGTTGAAAATCACCAGATCATCTTATTCTTTTTATCTGACCTATCTGTAGGCCATATCAAGTTGCTGTTTGTTAACTATATAGACTACTGAATTTCTTTGGTAAATGAACTCAAGTTCTTAAAACCTGATTTGTGACACTAGAGGAGAATAAATTTTTATTTTAAACATTGGTCAGTTTGAAAAGCTTCCATGGGTGATTGACTATTACTAGATCTCCAAGATATTGGGGTTTATTTGATGCCTTAGTCATGAGAGATTGAATATGTTCATTTTCTCTACATCATGCTGTTTAGTAACACTCTCTTCCTAGTCATCAGTTGTAATTCAAACAGTTCTCTAACCAGTTGCAAGCACCAGGGTCACTAATCTGTGTAGGTTTTAATTAGTTTTGCAGATGCTCTAAGCAGGGAAGGGAAGGACAGGGCTGGCCTGGTTCAAGGCCAGGGCTGTGAGGCTGGCAAACCCCCCAGTTCCTCAGTCCCCCAGAAATCTTCATGCTCTTTCTCTTTAGAGTTCTATATCATCTCATGCTCTCCTCATGTTTGAGCTTCCATGCCCCTTAGTCCCCTTTCTCCTAGGCCTAGGTGTGCACACTTACACATGTGCACACCCACTGAGCTGCACAATCATGGGAAAGGTGCATGGGTATACAGGTGCTGGGTACACAGGCTAATGTGAAGGTAAAAGCCTGACTAACTTACAACATGTGATAGGGGAAGAATTTTTAATTTCAGCCATTTTATTAAGATTGTAGTTGTATAACAATGTGGTTTTAATTTGCATATTTTCAGAATTAATTATACTAAACGTCTTTCCTGTGCATTTTTGCCATCTATCTATCTTTATTGGTTTGTTCACATCTCTTGTCCATTACTTACTTGGTTTTTCTGTTTATGTTTTTTAAGTATTAAGTATTGAAAAATATGCATTTTGGATTTGTTATTTATCATCCATGTTTTTCAAACATTATTTCTCAATATCTTTTGCCTTTGTATTCTCTTAATAATGACATTCAAAATGCAGACTTAAAGAAAATGTTGATGAAGCCAAAATACTTGTTCCTTATTATATGCATCATTGTAGGGTAAATGAGTTATTAGGACTTTCACCTTCATTAGTCTTGATGACTGGCACTGGTGGTATTGTGCCCTCAACATGAAAGTACACAGTTGGATCAGTGTGTGCAACATGCATAAAAGTGGGCACATCTGGGCGTAGGAGGGTGAGGATAAAAGGGTGGTGTTATGCTGGGGGGAAGGAGAAACTCAAGTGATTGTTTCTTTGCTGCCTGGTTTCCCTATTCACCATTAAATGATCCTGTGAAGATAATACCAAAAGGTCTGACATTCTTTAAACTGCTAGAACTAATGATGAACCTACCAGGATTAGAATGGTTGCATAACAATTATTCTGATTATTTAATTAAGAAGTCTTTGCCTAATGAAAGAAAACACAAATTGTGTGTTTACTTTGGAAATTTTGTATCTTACAGTTTATATCAATTTCCAGAATCTTTTAAAGTTAAAAGACCTTAAAATTTGTGGGTTATAAATTAAATGGACAGGTTATAGTTTAAATGTTTTCTTTTTCCTTTTCTTTGTATATAACACTAAAGGGTCATAATGGCCCTTGTTAAAATAGCATTCTCCAATAAAGCACTTCTTTACTTGATGTCAAGTATCAGTTGTTATATATTCACCTATGACATTGGAAAAAAATGTTTAATATAATGATTCATTGGGAAAATGCAAATTAGAATTACAATGTCATATAACTATACAATGATGAAAATAGTCAAAATTGAAGATCTAACCATGACACATGTTGTGATTTTTAGAAAATGAATTCTCATGTGTGTGTTTGTGTGTGTGTGCTGAAATATCTAGTCTATACCATTGTTTTTTTGTCTACAATTTTTCTGTTTAACTTCTTTGCCTTGCATAAGAATTGGCAAATAGACAATTGAGTAAAAATAGATTATTATTTAAGACTCTTTAAAATATAGCTTATTTTAAATGAAAACAATAGTAATATATTTATAGTTTATAGAAACAATGTAATAAAAATGTCTGGCATTTATCTTAAATAATAGTTTAGATTCTGGGAGAAGAGTAATAAAATATTTCAAGGTTTATATACTAGTAAAATAATGCAATATCAACTGAAAGTTCACTTTAATAAAGCAGAGTTATATCATCTAAACTCAAACTGAACCAATGGAATAAAAATAAGTTACAGCTAATAGCTTAAATTTGAGATTAAATATAATTTAATAATATAACATAAAGTTGGGCATGTTGGCACATGCTTGTAATCCCAGTTACCTGGGAGGCTAAAGCTGAGGATCACTTCAATCCACAGGTTCAAGACAAATAGCATAGACAAAACAACTCAAGTAACCAAAAAGATGACAAAATAACTTTGCAAAGACATTTGGAAAGAAGAGCAAGCATAATTATGAAACAAATACTAAGATGATAATTATTAGCCTCACCATATCAGCCATGTCATTATTACATGTAAATGCTATCTAAATACCCCAATTTAAAAAGCAGAGATTTTCAGTTAATAAAAAGCAAGTCCTAACTATATGTTGCATACATCAAATACATAAACATACAGATAACTTAAAAATAATGGGTGAAACAAATTATATCATGCTAATAGTACTAAATAAAAAACTAGTATAGATACAGGGTTCAGAGCAAAGAATATTACCATTGTTATAAAAGGTGATTTTTTCTAGTATAGATTTAAAAAGTCACCAAAATTATGTAACAATTTTGAAAATATTAGAAACTAATATTAGAGATTCAAAATAAATTAACAATGATTTACCTGCAAAGAGAAATACAGAGATTTATAGACATAAAGACAGATTTTAACATCTGTCTCTTAATAAGTCATCAATAGAATAGAACATTAAAAACAAACTTGTCTTCATTGACAAACTGAGAATAGAGCAGCTGTGTATGTCTTTTTAAATGTACTTGAAACAATGTCCAGGACAGAGTATTTCAGAATTTAAAACAAGCTTTTGTGATTTTAAAGTATGTGCTTTAACCCCATAAATTTAAATTAGAAATCATTAATAAACTTCTGAAGAATCCTCCAAGTATTTAGAAGTAAAACAAAACTTAAATAATCCTTGGATCAGGGAATGAAAGAGAAATTATAAGGTATTTTAAAATTGTATTATTATTATTATTATTATTATTATTGCTTGAAGTAACTTTTTTGTGTATAGCACTCCCAGATTTTCTACATAGCACTCCTAGATTTAGCCACATAGGTTCACAAATTTTTGCATGTATTTTACCACACCTACCAACAAAACAGCCATAATTTTGACTGTAGTCAATTTGAGTACCTCAGCCTTTTGTTCCACCCTCCTGTACTTCCCATCTGGTAGCCTCCATTTTCAGCAAATACACAGCGTTTCTGTCTTTCTTACTTTTTTGTGCTTATTTTTGTGAATTCCTTTTTTGTTTGTATTCAACACATTATTAGCATCAATATTTCTCCTTTTCACTTACTTTACTTGGTTTAGCATAATCCCCTCTAATCCTCTCCAGGTTTGGTGTGGTTCAATTTGCTTATTTTTGTTTTCCTTGTTTTTATGGTTCACTCCCCAAAGACATTTCTGAAGTCAGTATTGTGGAGTATTTCACCTGTTTTTTTCTTCAACATATTTTATGGCTAGAGGTCTTAATATTCATTTCTTCAAGTCATTTTGAATTAATAGTTTTATATGCTGAAATTGTGGTCTGCTTTCATCCTTTTCCTAATGACTATCTAATTTTCTCAACAAAATCTGTTGAAAAACTTTTTCTTCATTGCATATTCTTGAAACCTTTGTTTTAGAGAAACCTGACTCCCACCATCCTCCATCCATTTACCTACTTGTTCAATTCCATTTTACAGATAATTCATTTTTAGAATTATTAAACTCATTCTCTTGAGAAATTAAGTTGCTATGATACATTGTTTATTTACAGTTAATTCTTTCTTTAGCCTTAGACTATATATTCAAAACTCTCTCTGAAGTTGTTTCAGTCAGTTCTACACTCGCTAACTTAATCTAGAGATGAAAGTTTATTATCACCACTATGTCATAAGAGATATCATGAAGCAAGCAGTTCATTTCCCTTCTGAATATTATTTTCCAAAAGCCCATAGCCTCAATCTAAATACGGAAATAAAGAAATATAGCTTATAGGGCAGTCAGTAGAAATTAACCAGCCCTCCCTAACACTGTCAATACTATAAAGTGCAAGGAAAGATAGAGAATCGACTATACACAAGACTATAGAGCTGTGGAAGTTAAATGCCTGATAACATAAGTGACTTTTGCTAAACTTTTGTTTTTCATTTATGTAAAGTTGCAGTATAAGTAAAGCATAACTAAACAGTTTATAGTAGACTTTCTTACAGGAAATAATATAAGCTATGATATATCAATATGTGGAGTTTGAATATAGGGACAGAATATTGGTCATCTTAATCATATTACTCAGGTTCAAGTCTTATTCCTTTTGGACTGCTATTGCAAAATACCACTGACAGGTGGCTTGCAAAAGTAAAGAATTATTGTTCATTATTGTGGAGACTGGAAGTCTTAAGATTAAGGTACTATCATGATCTGTCTCTGTTGAGAGTCTGTTTCCTGGTGTCTAGATGACCTCATCTCTTTCCTGAAATCTCACATGTCAAATGGGGCAAATTAGGTCTCTGGGGTCTTTTTAAAAAGAACACATGCTATTAATGAGGTATAGTACATGGCTAAGCATATCCCAAAGTTTCCAGCTTCTAATACCCTGACACCAGGCATTAGATTTCAGCATGGTATTATTTTCGTTTAAAATTAATTTGAATTTAAAATTTTGTTACTCTTTCATTTTATGTTAGTATTTTAATCACATAATTAAGTAATGAGTAAGATTTATCTTCTCCATACATTGAAAGCAGTAACTACTAAGACCATTTTAAAGGAGGTGTAGCAAGGAAACTCAGAATCTAATATATATTTCAGTTTTCTATTTCATTTAACTGAAACTGTTTTCCTTTATCTCTAATTTTCAAGTAATTTTTAGTTATCCTTATAGCACACACACAAAGTATAAAGTAGAGGGATGTAAAGGAAAAGTTTCTGTTATAATTATTCTATTAATTTTTATTATATTACAGATCACATTTGCATGTGATATCACTGTCAATATCACTATCTCTTTCACTTATACAGATAGTCTCAAAATGAGCTAAATGTTGTGTTAAGTTCTTCTCTAGGTGAGTAATGATCAAAATAACAGAACCTTGGAGACCTTAAAAGAGTAAAATTTGGTGACCTTTATTGGAAATCATATCCATAAGGAATATATATATATATATATATTTTAATGTGGGAAATACAAATTCATTTTACAGACAATACATGATATAATTTTATTGATATTCTGCTTGAGACAAATAAACTTATTCAGTTAGAAACATAATTAGAAAGAAAGTTTGAGAAATTCAAATAGATTTATACTTTTGAAAATACCTATATCATTAAGTAAAATCACTAGGGGAAAGGGTCCTTACATAAATTCTTATGTGACATTTTCCATTAATCTGAAAGAAAATGATTGTTAAAATAAAAGAATTGCTTGTGAATTTTATATGAAGTTCGAAGATGAGACATGAAATTATAAAAATATATGACTTGACAAATAATTTTTAAATCATAAGCACTGTAAAACTGAAATAGATCTTCCAACATATATGTGGCTTATATAAGAAAAATTAAGAAAGTTAAAGGAAATAACAATCTACATGATCTTATTATTTGTTATATTTTACAAACTGTTTTAAATTTATGGAAAAGTTACAAAGATCAATGACTGTTCCTATATGCTTCCCATCCAGTTTCCCCAGTATTAACAACTTGTATTGCTAATGTTGCAATTCATCAAAATTAACTCCATTGTTATAGAACTTTTATTGAAATTACAGATTTTATTTAGTAGTCATAAATGTATATTAAGAAATGGTTACTGGACCATCCTTTCACCTAGTCCCTGAAGGGACTGGGCCACCTATATTCCCGGAGGCTCAGCCCTCCCTCACAGCATCCCCAGACTGGGGATACTGCTGGATGTGCGGGCCAATGGGGGTGGGTGGGTGTGGGGTGTGGGGGGGATAGGTGTGGTGATGAGCAGTGGGCGGGTCAGCAGGGGTCACCCTTCTGGTATTCTCTAAATCCAGTCAATCCTCACCAGAAACAACTAAATCACTAATTCAGTGGCAGAAACACATGAAGATGGAGGTGAGGAGAAAGTAGTAAAGCCCTGAACAAACGAACATTTCAGATCCATGGGACACAGGGCCTTGAGGCTAATTATAGAGACAAACTGTCTCAGAAATACAATCACCGAGGTTTCCACAGATGGGAACAGAATCTCTGGTTCAGAGATGCCTTCAGTGCGAGTAAAGAACCCTCCCATCTCATGGGGAGAGGAAAGCCACAGAGATGGGCAGTGGCCCCACTACGAACCAGACCAATCATCTGCCAGTGCCTATCCCGATTAAGAAACCTTGTGCTCGACATCAGCTGGGAGAAATTTCTCCCTATGCCAAAGACTGAATTATAAAGCAAAGAAGAAGCAACATGTGACAGAAGCTGGGTAGGAGAGGACAACCAGTAAGAAGGAAGATGCCCTGAAAGGACACAAGCATGCCTGAACTGGCTGCCTGCAACAAAGATACACCTGGAAAACTAAGCACAGGCTGCTGTGTCCCAGGAAAACACATCTACACCTGTCAAAAGAACATTGCTCCAGGAAAGAAGAGGAGGAATCCCATGGACTAAAATTTTACCAATAACTGTCAGTGAAAAAAGAGATGGAGTGACCAGAGGCAGTGGACAAGGAGAAGGGGGAGAGGGAAGGATAACCCCCCCAAAATAAATAAAATAGAAAAGTATGGTAGAAGAGCAAATTGGACTTTTAGTAGTGAATATAATGTAATACATGCAAGTCTTGATCTTCAGTGATGTGCAGCAATAATAAAACATCTATAATAAAAAATGTAGTTACTTGTAATGTAATGTAATGTTATAGATGCACAGAAATATCTATAGTGTTGTTATAATGTTACTTCAATTTTAAAATTCTTAAAATTTTAAAAAAGAAAAGAAATTTCATTAATAATTATTTTTATTTAATTTTTGCTTCTGAAATGCATACCCTTAAAAAACTATTCTTTAATAATAATTTCATAGATAAAAGAGATTGCCTAATATTTAATATCATTATCAAAATAATATCAGGCACTGAAATACTAAAATGATTAAATAATTATTCTTTATACAAAATACAAAGCACTTTGAGCATTATTCTAAATAGTTCTCAGTTCAGTTAAAATAAAGAGTTCTTAATGATTAAATTCAAGTGATTTTTCTGATTCTGAAAACTTTTAAAGTCTTTGAAAATAGCTACAGTTGAAATAATTAGTAACAAACAATATGAATTCTTATAAACTATTCAAAAACAATTGTATTAGGTAAAAATAAAAATATGTGATATACCATGCTGGAAATTGATGGGATAAAATATAATCAGTGAGTGTGCATGAGTATAATATTCCACAAATATGAATGCATAAAGCAGATTAACACCTAACACTTAACCCTTTATCCAGTTATGTAGCAATTGGTGTATAATTATGTCCAGGGTGTGTATGTGTGTGTATGTGTGTGTGTGTGTGTGTGTGCATGCATGTATGTTTACAATCACCCTTTTACGGTCTCATTCTACTCTGCATCAAGAGACAGTGTCAATAACTTTATGATTGAATATTAGTCCACAGGGAAAATGTCTGAGGAATGTAAAGGACAAAAGTAGAATAAATTTGGGAGATGGAAGGAGTGAGACAAAAGAAAGAAAAAGAAAATTAAGATAAGCAACTTTTGTTGGAACACTACACAAAGCAATTTTTTAGGACTTCTTATTTGTTTGAAGTACAATATTTCTTTCACCAGTTTCTTAAGAGACTTTCCAAGATAGCATATCGTTTTTAACCTGTCACATATGACTCAATATTACAGCCCTTTTGCTCTCAGTTTTTTGGATACATTAGGGACTTTGAAACTATTCTACCTTCAAATAATATATAAGAATGTCTTGGAATTGGGGCATACCATTGTGGCCGTGCTTAGAGAAATCAGGTGTCCTGAGTTGGGTAAAGATACCTTTTAGAAGTACATTCCAGACACTTTAATTACAAAACAAGGGCACAATTTTTTTTCTACTGAAAAAGTGAAATATGTTTTGGAAGTCTTTTAAGTTTCAGAATTGTAAGTATATGCAGGACTATGAGAATCTTGAGAAAGCATGCCAGTGATTCTAATTGATAAAGAAATCAAGCATGTCACTTGGCTTAACTCATCAAGTCATTGTACACTGACATTTTTCTATAAATTATTAGAGCCTAAAAACAGTAATTTCATGATTAAAACACAAAGAATCCATCTTCTGTAATATAGTACGCTATTTATCTATAGAGGACAGAAATGCATAATCAGAAATCAGGAATTGGTAATGGAGGTCAGAAAGGTTTTCTGCTTTGAAATAAGGATCAAAATAGATTTCCACAGCTAGGGATAGAAACTTTTATTTGGAATAGGTTCAAGTAGCAAAAAGAACAGAACTTTAAATAAAACTGCCATCACCAGAAGAGTGTAGAAAACAGTCTTTAACAAGTGAGAAAATGTCCTAAAGGATAATTAGACATGATAAATTTGACTTATCAGAGAATATTGAGTCTCTTATTTACATTAATTTTACTTAATATGATTAATATAGAGAAATGCCATTTAATACTATTCTTAATACTAAACAAATTATTGAAATTCCTAAATAATTCAGTCTTACTTACTTCCTTAGCTCCTGAGGCTTTTGAGTCAACATTTTAAAACATTTAATAACTCTAATGTTTGTATTTGATCATACCTCTAAGAAGCTGACAACTACCTGTAGCCCTCTGCACACTTTGAAATGTCAAATCACTATGCTTGGCCATTCTTCTTTTTTTATTAATTTTCTTCTTCCTGCTAAATATCAACATTTCTTTTGGAAAACTGCTAGATGAGAGGCAAATTATCTGGATCTTAAGGTTCTTTTTGGGGTCACTTAAAAATGACCTAAAAGTGTCTCCAAGAGGTACTGCCTGCCAGTATTAAATATAGCCTCCTTTCCCTGTTATCTTCCTCTGGTCACTTTGCAACCTTATCTGTGACGTGGTCACATATTGTAAAGAATGTGAAACATTTGGAGTCATGCATCATCTTTCACCTTTCTCCCTGTATTTTACTCTCCAGTGGTACAAGCCTAAAAATTTAATTTTCTAGACTGCCCTGCATCTAAGAAGTGTAGAGTTAGCCAAGCGGACACATTTGTGTTAGACTTAGTTTCATTAAAAAGAGGAGATGGGAGATGGGGAGTGCATCCCAAGGAAGGGCATCAGTCTTCAGACCCATGCAGTGCCAGGGCAGGGATGCCCATTTCTTCGGGTGCAGCACTGAAAGGGCTACTGATGCCCTTGGTCAGGTTGTATTATTTGATTAGTGCAGCCAGGGAAGAGTGATTCGTTTGTACTCTTGAAAGAGCAGTTTCAGAGCCCGATTCTCTGGCTCTTGTATGGGAATAATTAATATTTTAAACTAAATTTAGTTCCTGCATTTGTTCTGATTTTGCCAATAAGATGTTGAAATATGATAGAGACCATAGTATTGTTCATTACCAGTTTCTTCTCTGATTGTGCAAAGAAAAATGAAGTTCTCATGATAGCTGATTTTTAACTTCTAGCAAAAATATTAAATCTAAGGAGAAAACTTTATCATATGAAGACATGTATAGTAACCTTTAGCCAAATACTATCTTAAAAAACAAAAAAGCTCTACCATTGCAGAAAATTTATATGGATTGATACTTTCAAAGTCAGGATTTTAGATAAGATACTTGCTATGTTTTATATGATGAGTTCTTCTGTAGTCATAAAACTATGAAGATAAAGGTTAAAAAGTGAAAAAGTGTCAGGATAAAATGACCTAACTTTAGTAAATATGTTCCACACAAAATGAGAATTATCTGTATTTAAAGACATAGAATAGTCTTACATTTTGAAACTTAAGAATAGTTGGGTGACAAATGGACGGACTATAGATCTCTGTGAGTTTAAAATTAAACCAGTGTCTGAGTAATAAAGCTTATTGAAAATATTAATTAGATTCAGTCAAAGATGACTTTGCTTTACTCTAGGGAAAATAATCTGAATGTTAACCCACAATGGCACTGCGCCTAGAAGGTTTCATGACTTGGTACAAGAATGGGATAACTCTTAACATTGGAGGTATGGAGTAATAGAGGTTTATACCAATATGGACCACAGTGGAAGGGACTCTGAAGAAATGCATACTTCATTAAATAGGAGTTTTGGCACCAAATACCAGAAGTCATGGTTTTGGTGAGGAAGTCTGTCCTGAATTGCATAACTATGCTGCCTGACCAGTGGCCAAGGGAAAGGGAGATTATCCATGGATACCTCATGCCAGTATGGTACTGAAGTTAGTTATGTGTGAAGGAACTGGGGTGTTTTCAGTGGGCTGGGTCCCCAGTGCTGTGAACTGTGTCTCCACCCCAGTGCCATTCTTTCTCTCTCTCACACACACATACATCCCACAGATGTATCTACAGAGAATCAGGTGTGGAATCCCAGAGAGGAAGACTATCAATGGTACCACAGTCAAAAGGTAGCCCCATCTGCTGATTCCCACCAGATTAAGATCCTTCCAGGCACCTCCCCTTCACCACATTCTGCAGCTCTAAGATCAGTTCTACAGATTTATGGAAGCTCACAAAGGACAAACATTGACAATAAATTGAAGGTAGAAATAAAACCTCACAGCACTACCTTCTGTAAATGTTATACTGAAGCCAAGTTATTGCTATAGCCACTGGAAAAAAAAAAGAGAAATGGAAAGTGCAAAATAGGAAGATGGAAAAATATAGCTCACAATATCTTGGTATCTTAATGCAATATATCATTACAAGGAGAGAACAGCAATATATCATTACAAGGAGAGAACAGCCTTCAGGAATTCAGTTGTAAAGATATAGACAATTCTATCACATAAGACTTCAAAATAATCATCACAAAAAATTCAAAGAAATGGCAAAAACTGAGAAAAACATGTGAATTATCTGAGAAATAAAATGAATGAAGAGAAATAGAGACTGAAGCTTTAAGTAAGAGAAAATACCATAGATATAAGATGTAGAAGAATCAGTAGAAGACTAAATATTTCTGGAGAAAGCTGTGAAAACAGAATAGAACACATGAAAGACTGACAATGTTCTTGATGATGATAATGCATCAAAAACTCAGGTGAAAGAAGAAAGACAAACATGAGGGTAAAAATGAAGAAAAGTTGAGAATTACCTGACTCCATTAGAAAAGATCACATATAAATAATGAATATTCTATAAAGGGATGAGGAGAAAGGAACTGATATCATATTCCAAAAGATAAGATATGAAAAACATCCAAACTTGAGAAAGAAACTAAATTTACAAGTCCATGAAATTAGAACACCTGGTTATCTAACTATAGGAACTACACCAAGAGTTGTAAAACTTCTGAGTGTTTAAGAAAGAAAGAATATTGAAAGTGGTAAATTAAAAAAAAATGTAGATAACCTATAATGTACTATCATAAAATTTATAGCAGACTTCTTGGAAGCATCTATAAAATATTGAGAAAATAAGAAAGATTGGAATGGCATATTCAGAATTATTAATGATTAAAACTGCTAGATAAGAATACTAGATTCTATAAGATTCTCCTTGAAACAGTGGGAAAATAAAAGCCTTCCCAGATAGCAAAATGAAGGAGTTTGCAAACAGACTTGTAGGAATGTTTTTCTAAGAGAAGAAAATCCATAAAAACTTAATAAAGAAGTAGATAAAACTAGAAAACTAAACAATAAAGGCAACAGCAAATGCTCATATATTTTCACCCTTAATGTATAGATTATAACAACCAATCAGAAGCATGGAATGAATGGTTGTTCATCAGAAAACAAAATCCAGCTCTTACAGTTCATCTACATTTCAAAGATGAATATTGACTCAAAGTAAATGATTGGAAAACAATTTAACAAGCAAACGTGATGCCAAGAAAGGCAGTGACAGCAATACTTAGATAACATGGTAGTCCAGCTGTAAAAGATAATGAGACATAAAAGGTTTTATAAAATGGTTAAGTAAGCAGTATATCGCTAAGTCATAACATTTATCAAAAAATTAAAAAAACTAAAAAGAAATAATTAGAAACTAATAACAATGACTTTTAATAGTAAAAGAAACATTTGCTATAATATATTTTTGTCTCTCCATCACTGGTGTAATTAAATTTGGAAAGGAAATCCAATGTATCATAAGAGCTAAAGATGACAAAACATACTATATTGTAATGATTCAATTTTGATGCTGTCTTTCCTATCATTGATTCATATTAATATCCCACTCTTATCTATTCTTTATTTAAGAATATTGTTTTTATAACTATTTTTGGCTATTTAAGTAGCCTTAAAATACTTCTAGAATTTCTTTATTTAGCCATTATAATGCAACTGATAATATACCTGCATGATATAAAAAATATCTGCCAATATTTGCCAGCAGTAATTTATGTGGTATATTTATGTTCATTATAGCTTATTTAAATTTAAATTTTGAATATATAAATTTGTAAATTTATATATTTAAACTCAAAACTAAATCAGAAAATTTACATGGACATGTCACTAGATCATACCAACATATATGCAAAAGCATGCTACTATTTTCTACTTATTATAAACAAAATATGTTAGCAATCATAATTTATCATGAAAATGTATAACTGGTCCTATAATAAATGAAACACTGCAATGGAATGAGTAAGGGATGTAAAATAAGTAATACTTTTTTATTTGATTACTCAATAACTGTACAATAGTTTAACAGGGAACATGCTCTCTTATTTGCAAATTTATAAATATAAAACATAAATTAAAATGTGCATTGATTATATATAATTCATGTGTATTAAACTCAAAATATTCCACTCAAAATTCCTAATAGAAAACAATTAAGGATTTGTTCTCTTATTAATTAATACTATCATTACCTATTTTAAATCCTCTACATTATGTAAGAATTTGTAGGAGCTATAATTTCCAGAATTGTCTTTCCTACCTTGATTCTAAAATCAAATTCCAATGTGAAAAGGTGTGTAATTTTTGCAAAACAGATAAGGAGAAATGTCTCTTTTTTTTAGGGTCATACACAGGCTGATTGTAGGTAGAGACAAAATTAACACTGCTTTCTGATGATCTCATAAGAATCTCATTTCACCTGAGGCACCTTGTGGATGAGTCTCAAAGTAGCTTTAGCATTGTCCCAGCCAATAATAAGACAGTAGTATCAACATCATGTACTGTTTATTATGATGTACTGGAAAATACAACATCTCTTATTTCTTATTTTTGCCAGCCATGCTCAATACAATCATGAATAAACATCAGGTAATTATCTGCCAATATTCAGTGAAACCCACAATGTTAAAGACAAGACAAAACAAAGCTAAACATACAAACAAAAAATTAGTATATATAAAGTAGAAACATAGCAATCTTAATTTCATGTGAAATCTTAAATGAGTTCTAAACCAGAGAGAACCAAACACGCAATTCGGTAATACTGGTACAATTTGAATAAATCTGAAAGTTAGCCAATAGTATTGATCAATGCCAGTTTCACAGTTTTAATGATTGTACGATGGCTATTATGATGTTGATATTAGTGAAGCAAACTGCAGGAACTTATATGACTTTTATTGTTTTTGAAACCTTTCTGTAATTCTAAACTTATTTAAAAATAAAACTTTTTAAAAATATTACGACGATTTGGAGATTTTTGAGAATTTTTTACTTTAATGATTCGAACTGAAGACTTCAATGTTAGATTCCCTGATTTGTTCCTCCAGATCTGTAGTCTTATGAGTCTAACATGTCCACTAACTGTTTCTTTTAATGTTTAAAGAAGTTTGTTTATTCCTGAAAAAACAATGAATAGTGACTTTGGAGATCAAAAATTATTTCAAGAAACTGAATATTATATTTAAAATGGAAATATGAATTAGTGAAACTTAATTTGATAATATATTTACAGAATGAAGAGTATCCTGCAACTATATATTCTGTAAGTCTCTTGGTAAGGGAAATGACATGATATTAAAATAGGTGAAAAAACACATAGAATCACAGGTCTCTAAATAAATCAATGTAGCCAATCATCTAATCTCTGCTCTCTAATGCCTGGTAGCATGTGTTTGCTGATGCTGTAATAAAAAAGTAAAATTAATTATTGCATTGATTTTAAAACAATTACTGAAGATTGGAGTATATAACCATTTCTGGGGGAAAAAAAGCTTTATTTAACATGACAAGTAAGGTATTGTCTCTACAGATTATTGACAATAAAAAGTATTTAATTTCATTAACTATGTAAATGCAATTTAAAAAAATATCTTGTTAATTTGTTTTGCTGTAAAGTGTACATCAATTTATACACCATTGATTATTAGACCAGTAGCATACTACTTATCTTGACACAATAAAATTAAATATTACATGAAATTAATTCACTAACTGGCTGTACTATTCAAAAATAAATTAAATGAATATACATAGACACCCTCCAGAAGTTATTATGCAAGTCTTCTTAAGTTAAGTTTTATGATTCATGAAACACTACAAAAATGAGTACGCATTGAAATTTCATTTTTATTTCTTTGAAAAAAGTCATTATTTAGCAGCACAGAATTCTTTGAGTGTCATCTTTGTAGACTAGTGATAAGTTCCTTTAATTTTACAGAATGTTCTTAAACAAACAAACAATTGTGAGTTTCCCAGGCTTTTTACTGAATATTGGTACACTGTTGAAATATTATTTTTGGTAAAATAAATACATTTGCTGATAGATAAATGTTTATTGTATTTGCATTGAATATTTTGTGTTTGATATAGAATATTACTCTTTTCCCTGTAACTAGTGAAATTAGGTGTTAAATTTTCACTTTATATGAAGTCTTTCACACTTTCCTAAAAGCAGATTTCCCAAATTACTATTACCAAGCTTTTTAAGTCCAAAAAAAGTTACTCTTCAGCAAAAATATAAACAATAACAAAAGAATGACCAATAATTCATATTGGGTAAATTTAATAAACAAATATATGAAATAAAAAATTTTAATGGGATTTTCCAGTAACATAATTTTATGGCTAAAGTTTTTTTACTTATTTATGTGTATTTCATTCAGATTAAACCTCTAAATATAATCAAATTAATAAGATAAAACTATGACATTATTCTTAAGAGCAATTTTCTCATTAAACTAGGAATTTTGCCTGATTCCGTTTGAAAAATGCAAAATAATTTCCAAATATGAGAGGTTTATGAGGAAAATGTAATTAAACAATTACACATAGAGAATATATTATTTTCATGAATAATGTATACTTGTTAGGTAGAAGGCAGACATTTTAGTTTGACCTTATCAGTGGGATCTGTTTCAAGACCCTTGTGTAAATTGATTGTGTATTTGATCTGAACAAAGGGTAACATTATTTGTTTTCTCTGAGCAGGATTATTAACATTTGTTCTGATTTTACTACTTTCCAGTTCATTTAGCTCAGTAAAGTATTCCTAAGCACACTATAGTGAATGAAAATCTGAGAACAAGAAAATCGAAATATTATTTAATAAATTTAATTTCTGTCAAATTTCTTTCTTGCAATATATGCAAAAACAAATATATAACATAGGTAGGGGAAATTTGAAGAGAGAAATGGGTAGATCTTCTGAAATGAAATGATTAACTGACAGCATCATCAGCTTAGTCTTTTATAATATGGAAAATATGGGAACCATAGAGACCACTAAGTAACAAAATATCATAGAGAAGACTAAATGCAACAGTAATACATATTGAAAACAAAACAACAACAACAACAACAACAAAAACCTTTTGTGGGACACCCTCACTCATGTAGATGCATAGATTTTGATCCAACTAATTATTGCAACATTCTTAATAATTAGACATCATTGATGTATTTTAGAGCACAAGTGTACAAGTCATGAAAAAGTTAATGTGTCAATA
This sequence comes from Uropsilus gracilis, assembly GCA_004024945.1. Taxonomy (NCBI): domain Eukaryota; kingdom Metazoa; phylum Chordata; class Mammalia; order Eulipotyphla; family Talpidae; genus Uropsilus; species Uropsilus gracilis. The sequence goes on from PVHY01002502.1 coordinate 17,257, forward strand.
TATCAAAAATTAGGTAGGTGAGTGTTGGAATTTGACACCAGGTTTTTCTAATTTAGTAGGTTTTGGTTATTGGAAAACATAAATTCCTTTTAGTGTTAATTATGTATTCATTGCTATGTGTTAAAGAGGAAAAATATTCTGCCATAAGCTTTAAGAACAGAGCTTGTGTTCTTGATTTTCAAATATAAAAAGATAGATTAACCATGAACATATTTAAAATGCCTGAGTCTTAAGTATAACATCTACAGAGAGAAAGAACTGAACAAAATTCTGTAAGACTTGTATTTTTTTTTTAATTTTTTTACGTTGCTGTCCAAATTTGTACAATATCTGATTTGTCCCCACAGTGTGGTCACCAGAGTTCACCCATCATCACAGCACCTGTGATTCATCACCACAGTCCCTTGTGCTCCCCATCTCTTACTGTATGCCTGTGATCTATGGTCAAGTTCCAAGTTTTGGCATTTTTTTTTTTAACATTTTGTTTGGTTTTCCCTATATTGCACATGTAAGTGGAATTCGATATTTTTATCTGTTTCCTTCTGACTTAATTTGTACATAAGATTCCAGGATCATTTATTTCATTTCAAATATTCTTCATAATATTTTTGTTCCTAGTATGTAAAATCTATACTACATAATTCTAATCTCTTGTGTGATGGATACTAGTAAAATTTAAGTATACAAAACACTTGAATGTTTTGTTTTTTAAAGTAGAGATTGAACTTCATTAAGGTTTTGTGACTAGACATGATTTGTCCTGAGGATGTTTCAAGGTGCACTTGAGAATAATGTGTATCTTGCTGCTATGAGATGTAATGTTTAGTATATGTTAGCTCTATCTGGTAGTTTAAATCCATTACTTCCTTGTAGACATTTTGTCTGGATGATCTAGTCCTTGTTGAAAGGAACAAAATAGTTTCCTACTTTTACTGATTTGCTCACCAGGTGGGCACATCTTCATTTATTATAAGTTCTAAGTAACACAATCACTCAATCTTAAACTGAGGGAAAGACTGTAAGGTCATGAGTGAGGGAGTGTCATTTAGTAATTAGTGTGTAGTGTTTAATTTTATATTGGGAATCGAGAATTAATTAGGGAAGTTATGATTTGGAGAATCTCAGTAATTACAGAAATTAGTGTAATTCTTAATGCCCGTGTTTAGACTTTTAATTTAACAATAGGTTCTACAGTTAGGTATTCTTACATTTTATAATTTGTCGTTAATAGTTTCATATCATGGATTTTTATGACATTTTTCTTTCACAAAGATTGTTGGTCTTTATTAGACAATTTTCTAAGTTGATATGAAAGACAAAATGTTATTAACTTGACAGTATTTTTATTTATTCTAAACCAAGCTTTTATTTTAAATGAGAAATTCTTTGCCGAGACCTTAAAGAAAAATGAGCTTTGAAATTATTTCTTATAGATACTGATAGATCTTCTGTTTATTATATAAAATAGGACACTTTTTAAAATTAAAATTGGTTAATTCACTCCTTTGGATTATTCAAAATTATCTTTAATTTTTTTTAAGTTCTAAAGGTATAATTTGAGATATACTTTGGAGAGCTGACTTACTTTTTTTTTTTACTTACTTTTGATTCTACTTAATTCTAGTCTATAACTTACAATGGGGAATAGTTTAATAGAATTCCAAATGTGTTCTATAATCTACTTACTGTGAATGGTGAATCATTACTATAAAAAAGGTGAGATAATACTGTCCAATCTACAAATGTGGGAACTATGGTTAAGAGTTATTTGCTGAAAATTCATGTGGAGCTAAGAGACTGTGGAAGTGCATAGGTTTAGTTTCTCACCAAGGCATTGTTAACAATTTGGGTGGACTGTTTATTTATTTATTTTTTGAGGATTTATGTGCTACAGGGTATTTAGTTATGTCCAATAAGTGTCCACTAAATTTCAGGAGTAACCCTTTCCAGTCCTCATTTTTATGGCTGTCACCTGCATGTAGGAACTGATAAAACTCGTTGAAGACTACTGTTTTAAAGACAAAAGGGGTTTTATAAAGGTCTCTGGAAATTTTGGCTAGAAGTCAAATACGACCTAGAAGGAATCATGTTAGCAGAAATAAACCAGATAGAAAAAAGGAAAAGGAAAGATGGGATGACCTCACCTATATGCAAGATAGTGGGAAAAGGACAAAAACAATTTAAAACTGTTAGCAGTACTGAAGCACAGAGCAAGAGAAAGGAAGGGGGTAAAATTGGGGGAGAGATGAGCATCTGAGATTAAAATGATGGTTCACAAGTGACAAGGTAGTGGAAGAACCTTGGATTAGACAATGATGTTAATATATGTATATAAATTATATACACACATATTGCATATATATAATGTGTGTATTGCACATAATATGTGCAACCAATTAAATAATATTTTTTAAAACTATGTATTTGCATTCTGAAAAAAGAAACACTAGAATAATTATTTTAGTACTTAATTTGTGAACATTTTAAAGAATGTGCATACTTTGCATGATATATTTTCTATAGAATCATGTAATTAGAATTTTTGGCATATCATAAGGAAGTTATTTTGTATTAAAATAGTAAGAAACATTTAGATTTAGAAATAGTGTTACCAGCCTTTCTTTTGACTATAAGTTTCAAAGTCCTTTCCTATTATTCACAAGTACATGGTGTACAAAAATACATTTTAATTAGCTTCAAGTCTCATATATTTTTAGATTTTTGCTCTCATATGTTCCTTCTTTGTATATATTACACTGCACTTTAGCTTGTTCTATATTCTGATCCCATCTTAGTAACCTTATTTTTATTTAATGGTGGAAATATAAATACAGATGTCCTGTACATATTTATAAAGAAAATAAATTCTATATCAAAAAATGAGGCATTCAACACATTTTCTATTTATAGTTGTCAGGAAAAGAGAATGATAAATATTTTAGTAAAACATTTTTACTATTTCAGTAAACTGTATTTGCTTAACTAGAGAGCTTGCTATATTTTGGGTTTACAATTTTCTATCTTTCATTCTAAATTAAATAAAATCCAATCTGTTTATTAGTTCTAACTTGTGAAGAATATACTACTTGTGTAGGTATATAAGCACATTTTCTTCTGACTATATCATATGCATAAAGTAAAATAAAAATCAATTATACCTCCTATTTTTGCATTATGAATGAATGCATTTGCTTAATGAAGTATTTTGTTATCCAATTATTTGTTGAAGCAATATCATTTAATACAATGCTAGCAGTATTGAAAAGATCTTTAAAACTTAAAAAAGACATTTATTTTGAAAAAAACATTGCTTATTTTTTAAATCAAATTATTTTGGGCAGTACAAAGTTCTTTAACTGGTATGTGACTCCTAGATGTCATAGAAAATTATAGCTATTAAAACCAAATAAATAAAGCTATAGAAAGTTAAAAAAGCATGGTGATATAAAATATTAATAATATATTTAGTGTTCAAACAGCCCTCTATCTTATCTTATTCCACACAGGTAGTAAACTCAATACACTTTTAGAAAAAAAAAAAAAAAAAAAAAGCTTCAACACATTTACTCATTTTCCAGAATGTATTCTTTAAAAACACAATTCTAGTAACTATATCAAAATATGTCTACATTTTTTTTCTGCAATGTACATGATTAGTACTTTCCTATGTCAATGTATGGCAAGTCAAATTTTGGTTATTACCTTACTTACCAATCTTAATTGTCAGCTAAGTGCCTTCAGATAGCCTTCTATTCTCTCTATAAGTATGTATGTGTGCATGTATGTATGTATCTCAATATGTTAGATGTTACAAACCATCCTTTCTAACATGGTTTTCAAACTGTGCCCATGTTCTTATTTTCTACATCTTATGACAGCACTTTCATAGTAATAGACTTTTTTCATTTTCATTTTCTTATCTGCCTTTCAAATACAATATACAGTAAACATATAGATTTTTTTCTATGCTCTCCAGGGACTTAATTTTCATTTTTAATTTTAGCATTGATTTTGCATTATGGCTTGCTATTTCTTTCAGATTTCCATCTAACTTTCAGTTATTATTTTACATAATCTACTACACAAATACTGACCACCCTGAATATAAATGTATTCTTCATAATATCATGACCAAACTACCCTGTAACTTTATCTTTTTTAAATATATTATCTTAAATATATAATATTTTGCTTTTGAAGTAACTGAGGAGCAAACAATACTTTTTCTATATAGTGGTTCTTATAAAAATATTATAAAAATAAAGTGATTATATATAGAAATTCTTATATAAATCTATGTATGTAATTCAATTTGAAAACTCTTGAAAATGTTCTTAAAATTTTTACTTAATATAAATGCCTCATCAACTCAGTAGATCAAAAAAAATCAAAGAAGTATGTTTTAAACTAAAACATGATCATTTTGAAAAAGTATTGCTTTCCATGATTTAGTTGAGTTCTAAACCTTCTCCTAGATCCATCTGTGCACTTTCTCATATATTAAGGCTTAGCAAGGACACTGATAAGTCAATTTAACCAGAACCCCTACCCAGAATATCTGAAAATTTCCATTCTTTACCAAACTCCAGGGGATCTCCCACTATGCTCTAGATCTTCTATTAAGAATCCTGTTGGATTAGTTTATGAGATTCATCTTTATCCTTCTTGTTTCCTTTTAGTAATTTTCCTTCCATTAATCTCCATCCTGTTCCTTGATTATAAATCCCAACTTATCCATGTTGTATTCAATATTCAGTTTGAGCTCTTTCCCAACTTATGGAACCCCCATCTGTTTCTCAATTCATAAATCTAATTCTACTTTAACATCATTAATAAGTGTAGATTTTTTTCTTAAACAAATTGAAACTATAAACAAATTGAGTCTATATGAAAAAATGTAATGTTTACGTTACATACACATAAAACTGTGAAATGTATATCATTAAAATTTCTTTATTTTGACACAATACATGATGTCCCCCTTTGAAGATGATTACTTTGTTCCTTACTATAAAACTGTGATTCTATGCTCTGGAAAATATAAATTTTATTGTTACTATGTTATAATGGTTTATTGCCTCTAGATAATAGCACCTTTCTAGTTTTATTATCAGATAGTCTACTTTTAAAACTAAAATGTCAGTTACTACTAAAAAGGTTTAAGCAGTAGGAGGAGCTTGAGAGGAAAACCAAAAATAGTCAGTTAAAAAAAAGAATATATATATTTCCACAGAGAAAGATGACAAAAGATAATTACTAGTTGATATAGTTTAAATTTCTCAGTGTACTACCCTAAGCACAGTTCAGAGAGGCACTTAATGATTAACATTCTGTTTGAAATGATGTTGTCTCTTTATGGAATTTTTCATTTTGGACTTTTAAATGCATTGTATCTAGCTGGGTAATAGCATATTAAACATGTAGATGCATATGCTCAAAGTAATTCCAGAATTATAAATATACCTTAATTATTTAATTTGGTCACCTTTTCTTCTTTCAAATGAGATAAGAATTTTGTCTATGATTAATAATAAGGAATATTAAAAATGCTTATTTAAAACAGAAGTCTTTTTTCTAATTTGATATGTGAATATCCTAGTTGATTTTAAAATAATCATGTTTGTACATTACAATATTACTGTGTAATTTGTGTTTTCCAATGACCATATGTTTTTTTGTTTATTTCTTTGAAATTTTAGCCACATGCCCTCTTTCTCCCCTACTTTACTATGTGCCTCACTTCTATGGTCATCCTGCAAGTTTTGTCTTTTTTCTGTTTGGTTTCTCTGTATTCTACACATAAGTGAAACCATGTGAATTTTTCTTTTTCTTTTTGACTTATTTACTTAGCTATCTTTTCCAACTCCATTCATATTGATGCAATGACATGAGTTTATCTTTTTTGATTGATGAATAGTATCCCATTGTGTCTATACACATCTTTTAATCCACTCATCTGTTGGGAGTATTTAGGTTGTTTCCATATATAGGCTATTGTCAATAGTGTGAAAGGTGCAAAAAATATAGGATTGTCAGTTTCCTTCTGGATTAATATTTTTTATGTTCTTTAGGTAGATTCCTAGGAGTGGAATTGCTGAATCATATGGTAGTTTCATTTTTAGTGTTCTGAGAATCTCCACATAACTTTCCATAATGGTGGGTCCTATTTCCCTCTGCAATGTAATGGTTTCCACCATATCCTTACCAGCATTTGTTGTTACTATTTTATTTTTAATATGCTCCATTTCACATGTGTGTAGCTTTGATTTGCATTTCCCTGATAATAAATGATATTGGACATTTTCATCATATACCTGTTGATTATTTGCATTTCGTCTTTGGAGAAGTGTATTTTTAGCTTCTCTGCCCATTTTTTGTTTGTTTGTTTGTTTAGGTTGTTTGTTTTTTTAATTGAGTTGTATAAACCCTTTGTAGGTTATTTATATAAGTCCCTTATCAAATGCATGGTGTGCAAATATTTTCTACTATTCCTTAGAGTCTCTTCATTGAATTTTGTCTCCTTTGCTGTGCAGAGTTTTTGCAGTTTGATATTAACCCAAAGGCTTACATTCTCTTTTGTTTCCCTTCCCTTGGGAGAAAAGTCCTCAAAGATGTTTCTGAAGTTTATGTCATGGAGTCTTTTGATTATGTTTTCTTCTTTGTATTTTATTATTTTCAGATCTTACACCATGTCTTATTTTGAAACAGTCTAATATTAAAATTATTTGACATTTTAAATTTTATTTAAAAATCCACATAATACATGTTTGGCCTTTATTTTGCTTCTGATTACAAAATAATAAAAAAATAATTGCTTTAACTAGGAACATACTGTAAAGTTATCAGATCATGTTTCCCCCTTTTTATATCCTCTAAAGCATTTGTTGTAGGTGAAATCCATTTAATATTAACTTTAAAATCCATGAAAGAAAACTAGAGAAATAGCACCCTAAAACTGAAAGATGGTTGAGTCATAAATAGTTTTAAGAGTGAGAAATAGAACTCTAATTTCACATTATGTATTTTCTGTATGCTTATTTGGAGCAAATCTAGAGATTTGAATTTCCTAAGTACTTTAACTGTGAATTATCACATAAAAACAGTTATTAAAAAAAAACAGTGTAATCTTTTTATTTTTAAATTTTATTTATTTCTTTAGTTGATATCCAAAGGGAAAATTTATTATAAAAAAGGAAGACAAGTGTAAAGGACACTTGCACAGATACATATGGGTAGAAAGAACTGTCCCAGACAGGAACAGATTTATTTAAAGAGAGTTCTGCATAGTCAAAGTTAGGGTAGCCTTGGGAGGAGAGCTGCTGCTGCTGCTACATTGCAAAAGGAGAATGTTGACCAAGAGACACATAGATGGGCAGGAGAACTACAGCTATGCAAAGGGAGAGAGGGTTGGCCATGAGGATCTGCTGCATCGCACAAGAGGGTAGAAGACTGCTGCTCTTTTTCTATTTTATTGAACTATGCCTCTTTCCTTTTCTTCAGAAAGTCGGATGTAATGACTTGTAATTAGTTATAATTTTCCTCAGGCAGTCAATAACCCAGTTAAGAACAAATAAATAAGTAATCTGTTAGTTTGTGAGTTTACCATTCTTTGAAGGTACATTGACTCACTTTATCTTTTCTTCTAGTATAATATTATTTCAATATTCTTAAAATCTGCTATAACTTTTTAATCTTTCCTTATCCTTCATACAAGTAGAATATGCAAGCAGATTATACATTTTGGGGCACAGAGATTAATCTTCCTTTTCTGTTTCTCTTATTATTATTTTAAAAGCTTATATAAAAATGAATTTAAAATCAAAATATTTCCTTAGGCAGTTATCCCTGTGCTGGATTCTGCAGAGAAGCAGAGTTTTTATTTGTTTCCAGATACCAAGACAATTATTAGGATAAATGTTGTAATAATCAGAGTAAAAATGTTTCTTCTGTAATAAGCCCTAACAAAATCTCAGTAATATTAACATAAGAACTGTTTATTTCCTCTTCATGCAAATTCCACTGTATTTTTACAAGGTAGAGTTTTTACACGAAGTGATTCAAGTTTACTGGCATCTTCTGGCATAGCTTTGTTTCGTTTACTGGTGCCCAGTAAGGTTTTTATGAAAAGAAAGAGGAAAATTTACATGCCATATTGAATTTTAAGTGACAATTCAAGATGTGATTTATATCACTTATAAATGTCCTTTTGGCTAGTTATTTGGACATACATATATGAGGAAAAAAAAAGAAAATAATTTCTTAAGCTTATGCCATGTCCAGATATGAATTGTACTAGTTAAGACAGAAAATCACCTATGCTGCCATTATTCAAAATGTTATCTTACATTTTTATAGTTATATACATATGTTTAAGCATATAAGCAATTTAATATGATACAATTTGAAAATAATGAAAGAAATATATTTTACCCTGAGACAAATGATAGTGAGAATAAACCTTCCAGATCTTATGGGACACAACAAAAGCACAAAGGGGAAACTACATATAATACAATTCCCTAAAAAAAAGAAAAAGGAGCCCAGATAAGCAACCTTGTCTCTCATCTCAAGGAACTAGAAATATTCACCTGTTTCATTTCATGTAGTGAGGTTTGTCTCACCAATTATTTCCATAAAAACATTATTTATGCCTTTGCCATTCTCATCTCTTTTGAGACCCCTATGTGAGGGACATTATTTTTCCATAGGTTGTCCTAAAGAGCTTTTTTGCTATTGTCATTTTTTAAAATTCTGTTTCTCTTTGTTGTTCTAATTGTGTGTTCCTGACCACTGTGCATTCAAGTTTGCTGATACTCTGATACTCTCTATTACTTGCTTTTTTCTGCTGTTCAGACCCACATTGTATTTTTGAATTGGGTTATAGTAATTTTAGGTTCATTAATTCTATTTATAGTATTCTCATGTTTCTCTTTTTTTTTTTTGTTCCTGCTTTTGATCATTTATTGTTTTACTTAATTTAAAAAGCATGGTTATAAATGTAACCTTAAACCTCCCATCAGGCAATTGCACATTTCTGCTAAATTGAGAATTCTCTCTTTATTTTTTTTTCATTCCAATATTTTGCTTGTCTCTTCAATCTTAGGCTTTATGATTTGTAATAAAGAATTTTTCTGAGTATGTGTTAATAATTTGACTTTCTATCCTCTCTACCAGTAGTTGTTTATTGTCCTAGTTTGTTTGCTTTTTACCCAGGATCTTTAAGCACTGTTACTTCATAGTCTAATGTACCTATTCAGATGACCAGAAGACTAGTGCTGGTAAGAGGCAGTAGTTTTTAACAGGGAGACCAGAGCATAAAACTGTTACTTCCAGTTAATAGTAAGGAGTCTAGCTTTCTAAAGTTCAGGAGCTGCTCACATTGTGTAGTGGGAAGCCACAGTAAACCTCTCCTTTTGACCATTTCCTCAGCCAAGCATCCTAAACAATAACCTACCAGTCTCAACCTCTGGGATGTACCTGAACAGCATATATATCACTGAATGGGCAGTATAGATGATACATGATCATAAACCATGGATTCCCCTTTGCCTTTCCAGTTAGGGAAATTTACCCTGAAAAATCTAATTCTGTGGATAAGCTTCAGGTGCTTACAGTTCTGGCACTGATAGTATTTGGTTGCCATTTGGTTGTTATATAGAATTTGGTTCTGGGTGGGGGTAGGTAGGTGCTTTGTGTTTCACATTCTTAGGCCACAGAAAATAACCTCTTTTGTGAGGAGACATGGGTGAAAAATATCTAGATTTGGGCCCTATCTACCAGCTTGGGTTCAAACTGGTTTCCTATACATATCAAGAGGTACACCCTCTCCTGCATGCCGATTCTGTACAAAACCTTCTCCAGTATAGTTCCTGAATTTTAATGTCCCCAATATGAATGTGTACTCTTGAATTCATAATACCAGGATGCTGCACATGGAAGATTCCCTGCCCTCTCATAGGCTGTACTGTCTCAGCCTTGCTTCAAACTCAGTTTAATTAGCTTTCCTATCTATTTCTGCCAAGTTGCCACTCATAATTGCACAATAGTCATCTATTTATTATTTGGGCCACTATCTTTACTTAGGTGAAATTGGTTATAAACAAATAGGAGCCAAACTCTGAATCTTCTCTCTTCCACCATATTGCTAGATAGTTTGTAACGTTTTATAAAGTAGGATTTTTTCCACTTCATTTTTGAAATATCATGAGAAGTCCCTGTTTAAAAAAAGTTGTGTTAATGAAGTTATAGAAGTTAAGAGAGTTATAGAAGAGAAGAAAGATACGATCAGATGCAACAAGATTTGTACTTCTTTTCCCAAGTGCAAGGTAAATTGTTTGGGCAAATCAAGTGAAATAAAAAAAAATGAAATGGAACAGTCTTACAAATTAATAGTTAATGCAATAAATTGTTTCTATATATATTTATAAAAATTACTTAAATATTCATTTCATTCAAAATAAATTTTAAATCCATAAAAGGAGGTCAAGTTAAACCATTCCTAAATTTTTTGAATACTGCTGGAATGTGAAACTGTTCATGCAAATAGTATGTTTACAATTAATCTGTTTTTTTTTTATCAAAGTCAATTTGGTTTAAAACATACAAGTTTAAAATTTACATTGTTTAATATAAGCATTTTTAGATATGTATCAAGTTCACCACTAAAAGTCTATTCCATCTTTCCGTGACTAACCTCTCCTACTTCTTTTGTGGTAATTGCTAATTTGATTTTATGATCTAAAGTACATTTTGTTTTATTTGCTTCATTAATTCATTTTGTTTCTTTTAATCATGAACAATATCATAAGATATTTTTCTTTCTTTCTCTGAGTTAGTTTACTGAGCATAATGCCCTATAGATCCATTGATATTACTACAAAGGACAAATTTTTAACTTTCTTTTTTATGTGAATGGTATTCCATTATCTCTTTATTCATGATGAGCTCTTAGATCCTGGATATTTTAAATAATGCTGTAATGAACAAGGGAGGGGTGTACATATATCTCTTTGAATTAATGTTTCAAAAGTGATATCTTGAACATTAATTTACTTTATTTATTGAATTAACATTAGTTTAAATTACCATATATAATTTAGGGGGATAGGTAAAATTATATACCTATAGAAATACCTGGAAATGATAAATAAAAAGGAATATTTTCCCTAAAATCAGCATATAAAAAGTTTCTCATCCAAATATCTTTTTTCACTGATCAAAGAAAAGAATCCATTCTTTGAAACATATTAGTTCACAATATGTAAACAAAAGGAACATGTTTCACATTTTTAAAAACAACTGTTTGCCTAGATTGATCAGAAAATCTTTGAGATAGATGCAGGGATCTTTAAGTTTACTGAGAATCACATATACACACACATATATAGCCAATAAAAATTTGAATTTTACTTAAAGAATAATTGTATGACATAACTTTTTCCAATGTAAATGTGCAGAGAAATGTCAAAAACTAAAAATGTATTGTGACCTCTTTACTTTGGATATACCACTAAGACCTATCTTATTATTCCAAATTTATTGTATACTTGTAATTAAATTTCTACTCGGTGAAATCACTGTTACTATTATCAAATGTCTTTTGATTCTTTTGTTTCTGAAATTATTAGTATGCAATCAATAAGAACATGTTTTTCTGTCTTGCTTTCTTTTAATAGTTCTCAAACAAAATATTTTTGCAGAACATCCCCCCCCACAATCTACAACAGATTGAATATAAAATATTTATAACAGTTAATTAACATCACTCTTTGCATTATGTGGACAGCTGATATTAATATGATGACTCTAACCAAATGCTTTACTTATGTTACTCTTAGTAATTACTCTAAGTATTAACATAACCATTTTGAATTCAAAGTTAAAAGTATGATCTTTATTTGCCACAATTTGTCATTTATCAGAATAAACTGTGTAGAATATATTAGCACTATAAATTAGTTTAGCTTTCATCCACTACTTTAGAACTTCAGACAATTACTACAAGTGTTTCTGTATTTTGAAATAATCAGTGATATTATTATGTGATATTATTGATATTATTGATATAATGTGTATATCAAAAATTGTATCCTACATTTGTTACTATTTATTTTAATATAAGTTATGCAAAAGGAAAGAACGAAACCTCAGAAGCATTTATTGATCATAAGTACATGGAGAGTTTGTAGAAATGAAGGCTTTAATTTGAATGTACAGAAATATATATATATATAGTTACTTATATTAAAAAGAAATCTACTTGTATATTGAGGTTTGAGAAATACAGTGAAAACATCCCTGTGATTCGCTCAATCTATAATAAAACTCTATAAAATGAGAAAGTATATCAGAAGGAATTTACAATTCACCTCCTCCATTTCTTACAGGAAATGACTGATAGCCTTTGGCTATCATTATAAATGTTTGTTCAGAGGATGAGATTTATGTACATTGCAGATGAACATTAAGTGATGGAAATTTTGAAGTGGTCTTAGATGTTTCTAGAACTGATCATCAATTCATTACATTAGTATAAAAGTAGTAAAGAGTCTCAGGACATATTGTAAATGTCCATAATCGGCTTACTATAGCCTTAGAATTTTAATGCAGAAATAGATTAGGAACTGAATAAAGATTTCCTCACTGAAATTTATTTATAAACCATTATTTTTGGCTAATTTCCTAACTTTAATTTTTAGCAGTCCCTTTCCCCCCAAAAAATTGCATCAGTATGCAGCCTCCTGAATTATAGACATTAGGCTTCTGATATAAAGACCTAAAATTCAGAGTGTCCTTCATACAGTGGCACCATAGCTTATGACGAAGCTTTACGAGAGATCAGTGGAGTCCGTTACTATAGATAGAAGTGACAGAGATGGGCCATTATGCTGTGGAGAATTTTTCAAGAAAAATAACAGGAGGTCAGGTGATGAAAATGTTTATCTTACCTCTGTTTATAAGAAAAATCTGTCCTTTCATAAATGTTGGAAGAAGGAGGAAGCTAATGCTTACAAGTAACTTTGATAAAGGCATCTTCAGAGTCTATATTGTGGAACTAGAATATTTAGTTTCAAAAAAAGGGACCATTTAGAGAGAAATAGGAGAAAAACATTTTTAGTTTAGTTTAGCTTTCATTTTATTATCAGGAGACTATTGGTTATAATTTTGCTGCTTAACTATCACAATATAATTGATATTTATATTGAGGCCTTTAAATCATTGCAATATTATGAGGTACTTTATGCATAATCAAAGAAAGATTAAATTATATTCAATATAATTCTATTGCTACATTGTCATTTTCTATTGCTTTGTAAAAATAGTAAATGCATATTATTATCATTTGTTATTCAGAATTTTTGTTTAAGATGATTACAGTGTACCCTAATTATCCTAGTTATTTATAATCAGGATTTTGTAAACAGGAATTTAGCACATGAAATCTGCACACATTATGTAAATCATTCTAGACAAAATTGTCAGTGCAGACTTTTTTGTAAGGAGTCAATCAATTGGTGAAAAATCAGTTAAGCAAGTAATGTACTTCTAATTTCCTATTTAATGAGTCCAATAGTTTAAATCATTTGTCTAGTATAAACGTAGAATTAAATATTTGGATAGTATTATATATAAAGAGACAAAGGATTTATATTTGATTTTTTTATCATTAAAATTTTTAGAAAGCACATGACTAGAGAAAAATTGCTGCATTGTCATATATATATAATGTGGAAGATGGCTATGACAGCATAAAGAATGAAAATTAGTAAAATGGAAAAAAAATATTATTATATGTATATATCTCAATATTACTGAATATATAATTCATATATGTGCATGTATATATATATATTTTGTATGTTTGAAGAGAATAAAAAAGAATAAGATAAAAAGATAGAAAAGAATTAAAAATTAAATCAATAATAGTAAACTGATATAGAATAGCAAAAATACAGTCAGTTAATAAGAGAATGAGAAATGAAAAACAAATAGCAGATAGAAAAACCCAACCAGATCAATAATATTATGTTCAATATTAATTAAATATAAATATTTTAAATTATATCTGCCAGATTCCCAAGTTGTAATAATCATACCATCATTTTCAGTTAAAATACTCTTTGGAATATGAAAATGTGCTAGCTTGCAACTCAATTGACCAACTGTTTTTTGTGAAGAAAATAATGATATTTCTCTTTATTTTAAATTTATTTGTTAGTTTGTCACTCAGAATAATGATACATTATCAAACACTGTAATTTAATAAAACTATTTATTGTTTAAACACATTAGAACTTGATCTGTTATTTAAATTTTCTATGTGACAGTGCAAAGTACCAGGACTTTTAGAAGAATCTGGAGCAAATTAGGTGCATGTTAAGATAACCTAGAATTTATCATTGATTTTGACCAAAACAAAATAATTACTTTGAAAATATTTCTATCATTCTGATCCCCTAAAATATACTCAGGGATCCTTGCAGATCACAATTTGTATTTAGAGAACATGTGTATAAGAGAATCAAGCATAAGGAAGTGTGTATTCCAATGTACTATACATTTAAGACAATGTAGCATTTATGTATATTTACCATATATTTGCTATTATGTTGATAAAATGATTTATAAGCTAGTATCTAAAAGTTAGAAAGCAATGCATATAATTTTTCATCTTCACAAATATAGAGGGACAAAAGTCAGTGTCTAGTCAAAGCAGTTTGGTTATCATTAAGATAGAAAGACTGATTCTGTCAACGAACTATTGCTCTTACTTCCAGAAATTCACATTTATTTTACTCCGTATCATGAAGGTTAGAGTTGAAGTACATCTTTGCATTGTTCCTAAGACATAATGAAAAATGTGACATTATAAGAAAAAAGGTGAATGACGATAGCCACTCCGAACAGCTTGATCCCATAATTTACTTATTGGTGGCAGAATAGCCACCATAACCTACAGATTGTTTCTAAAGTGTCAGGAGATGGTGTCAGGAGAAATATGTTGCGCTATGCATGTAAAGATGATGCCAGTGATCCCATTGTATTATAGTAATTCAATGTTACTGATGGACTTTTTTCCACTTACCCTTTCTCTACCTTTTCAGCTATTCATTTCTGAAGAAACTATATGGGTTAGAAGGTTAAATGTGTGGAAAATGGGTAAAAATACCAGATTGTAAAAATGAACTTCTTACTCATTCACTCACTGGTCATTGCCTATAAGTTCAATCCATTTGAAAGTAGGATAATAACTAATGATATCTAACTCTTGCTATATTACAGAATATTTTATTTCTTTCTTCAAATCTATTGGTGCCCACTTCACATACTTTGAATCTGTGTGTGTAGATAGGTAATATCAGCAAATTTGATCTTTCTTTAATATCGATTTAGACAAATGTATGTTTACATGCATTACATACATTAGTATTATCATTTCAGCTTCTTTTGGTTACTATTTGCATGCAATTTCTTTTTCACTATTTCACTTTCAATTATATATTTATGAGGAATGTTAATATTAAAATTTCTGTTACTTTATACTAGTGTTTAGTGCTTAATTTCAAAGATCAGAGTTTTGTTGTAAAAACTGTAGTTTATTTTACATCTAGTGATCCAGCATTTCATATGTCTGATATTGATAAAATATAAATTTAATCATATGCATTCTATACCTTTATATAATATTTTTGAAGTTGTTTTGGTTATTACTCTCTATAATTATATCATGTTATTTCACTCTAAAATTTAGCTATCTGATAAATTCTGGACATTGGGATATTTTTTTCTTTATAACTTTTTCATAATAATTTCAAATACAAATATATTCTGTAATGAAATTGTTGTGTAAAATTGTATTATCAGGCCATGTATTTACTGGTTTACCCCTTTAATAAATTCATAAGTATGGTGTTATTTCTGAAAATTGTTTTCACATAGCCTAAATACTGAAAGAATTCTAGTTTTAATGTAGTGTTGGTATTTTCAATTTGACAGAAAGAAGAATGGATTAAATGGAAATAATCCTCATCAGTTCTCCACAAGGTTCAGACTTTTCTAGATAATAAACGAAGTTTAATTCTAGATATTAAACAAATCATAATGAAACAGAAGCAAACATGTAGTATTACTGTGCCTACCCTAAGAGCCACAGTCAAGATCTTCTCAGTGGTTTTTAAAGATTATGTGGCTCTAAAAATCAGATTCTAGTTTTGATAATGCTACTGAATTCACTTGAAACTTAGACATTCCCAGCAATAAAAATCCAAATTTAACCCATGAGTTTTATATCTTCTCGAATCTTTTCAAACAACCTTACATTTATGAACTGTTTATTTTAAAATTTGTCACTCTCCAGATGTATGTGTCACAAACAAATCAAAGTGATCTAATAAATATGTAAAATACTTGAGTAAAATATTAAAATAACACCTGATCAGAAAAGATGATACAATATTTCAACCTAATCTCCACATGACTCATATCACAGGCCCATGAATTCTGCCATCTTCAGACAAGGAATTGCTAATAGCTCTTCTGGTTCCTCACCATGTAACTGATAGGGTGTGATAGCTTCCTCCCCCTCCCCCATTGTCTCCTGTTTAAGATTGCAGATTTCAAGGACAGATATGCTAAAAAGTGAGAATGACCTTAGTTGGAATTTCCCTTCAGGGAGATGCAGGAGGGAGGAAGGTGAAACCTGTCTCCTGGAAGGTGGGAAATCAGGGTATATAAAAGATGTGAAAACAAAGAGAAGGATCAATTTCAATATGGAGATTGGATAGAGAGAGAGAGATTCAATGGAGGAGAGATGGGAATCAGCCATCTTGTAGAGTAAAGATGTGAGCCATGTGGATTTGGCCAGGGCCTGGGGGTCTGCAATCTTTGGCTGACCCATGCTGGCAGCATGTGTGCTAAATGAAGTTAAGAAGTTTGCAGATTTGAACTCCGTGTTGGAGTTTGTTTTGCTGAGTTTGACTGGTGTCTGGAAGAGGCCTTGCAAAAGTTAGGCCTGAAAGAAAGTGAACTTGGCTGGGTCCGGTACCATGAAGTTTCTGCTACCTGAAGATGACAAGGAGAAGGCAGCATGGAAGACAAGGAGGAGCACGTTAAAAGAGTGCCCAAAGAAAGATGTCTTCAAACACGTGGAGAGGAACTCTGACTGGCTGACATTGGTGCGATGATCAGGACTGGGAGACTGAGGAGTTTTGGGCAATCTGGAGAAAGGACTTTGGAGAATGCTGAGAAAGGTTTTGGATAATGTTAAAGTAATCGAAGTTACTTATATGTTTCTTCTGCAGTAATTAGAAAATCACTTTGTTAGAAATAAATTAGTCTGCACTGAGTCTTGCATTGGTTTGGTATTTTGGTTGAGAAGGCTGGGGATGGTGGAAAGAACCCACGAGTATAGAGTGTAAATTGTGTTTTTAAGTTTTTTTTTCCCCCCTTAGGTCTGAAAGAGGGAAAGAAAGCAGAGAGAAGCTGGTAGCTGTTTGCCTATCAATACTAGACAGGTACAGTGTAAATGCTAATGAACATTGTGTAGCCTGCTTAGTAGAGAGAGAAGCAGGCCTAGGTCTGGCTACTTAAAGGTAAAGGTGATTGCTAATGGCCTGCTTGTAGCCTGCTTCAAGTAGAGAGAAGCAGGCAGATGTGTGTTTAAAGTTAAAGTTAGAAAGTCTTCTTTATACTTGGTTTCATAACTCCCTGAAACTTAGACTTGAATTTTCCAAATAACAAAAATGCTTGAATTAAAAAAGTTAGTCTTTTTTATTAAAAAAATGAAATATTTCACTAAAACCTTGAATTGTACATGAAAAAGAACAAAACTTTTTAACATAGCTTAGTGCCCAAGAAATTCCATAGAAACTCAACATCAATATGAAATCACACACAAAAAAGTAAGGAAAAGAAAAGTGAAAGAAATCTCAGAAGGGTCAATACATGCGAAAGTTTTCACTATACAAAGACAAGAGTGAGTTAGGGTTGTAATATGCAGATAAGTAATCTATGTAATATTTGTTATATGTTAAAATGTAATCTAGTTGCAAGAGCTTTATTACTCTCAAGAGTCAAGAACATAGCTTATGATGGGATTGGAATAAAAAAATCTGCAAAAATTATAAAGAAGAATTTTAGAGCAAACTGAATGGAAAGGTAGATAAAGGAAAATGTGTTTGTAAAACAAATAATGAGAATATGAATTTGGTGGTCCCAGAGAAAGAATGAAGCAAAGATGTAAAGATGTGTGTGTGTGTGTGTGTGTGTGTGTAGATTTAAAAGAAAGCTGACATTTTTTAATTTGAGATAACTACAAAATATCTAAGTAGAAATATGCTCTGGAAAACTTAAGATAATCACCTGGAACTTAATAAAAATTCAAAACACATATATAAAGTGCTTAGAATCCTTTAAAATAACACTGTTGGAAATCTAAATAGTGTACTAAGAACTGGAGTATTTATATTAAATCAGACCATTCTCTGATCTTTAGGTGTTAAATCTATTTGGTATTTAAACATGGATTTAAAAGAAATCTCTTGAGAGAGTACATACTTTGCAAAAGATAACAATAGAGAGATTAGTTCTTGAGATTATACCATTGGGCAAGAGTTGCACTTTGAAATTTTGTATCAGAAGAATACAGAATTAGAGGTATATTCCATTTAATTACCAAAATTGATCTATAAAATGTGTATTTTATTATATCATTATATATCATATACCAAATTATATATTTCATACATAATTATTATGCATATCATATATAATCTATACATATGATATACTCATATTATATATAAGATACATAACAATCATATAAAAGAAAATAGTTATGTAATAAAATCATATGGTATATATCGTTTCATATGCGCAAATGATTATATATATCATTATAATCCATAAATACATATATCACATATGTATAGATTACATATGTTATAATGGTATATATGCATATTATATGTGTGTATAATATACATGTATGATATAGATACATATTTCATCTATATACATATATATCTACATACATAGATGAATGTATATATCATCCATATATACATGTATACATAAATATACCTCTCTATATAGATATATATAGATAGATCATATATGCATATGTCATAAATTATATATGTATATGTATCTGCCAAATTTAAGAAATCTATTCAACATTTACTATTAAATGAAATAAGGTCATAGAATGAAATGATCTTCTGAAAGATAAGATGATTCTGCTATGCATGGCACAATGGATGAAACTCTTAGACTTTCTGCTACTTGTGATAAGCCAGTTACAGTAGGTACATTAAGCATAATTCCAATTGCATGAGTTTTGAGAATAGTCAGACTTGCAAATAAAGAGACTGGGTTGGGGAAGGTTGCTTGGGATTGGAGTAAAATAGAAATGGGAAATTGTTTTTCAACAAATATGAGTTTCAGTTCTGCAGGTCGAATTAGTTCTACTATAAAACACATTACTTCATTTAAATTTTTAAGATTGGGATGTATATTGTATTCTTACCACAATAAAAATTTTAAAGGATAAATTTGATTCCATATATTTAAACAAAAATTTGCTCATCACACATTTTTAAGGAAGTATAGAAAAATCTATTGAATATTTGCAAATCATGTATCTTATAAAGATTAATATCTAGAGTGTATAAAGAACACTAACACTTAAAAAACAACTTAAACTAATAACATGACAAATATAAAAGGATAGACATTTTTTTCTGAAAAAGTTTTCAAGTCTTCAATCATCACTTAAAAGGCTTTTCAATTCATTGACAATGATGGCAGCACTTTCAAACCCACAATAAAATCTTCCTTTTCACCTTTCAGAACAGCTATGCTGAAAAGCATGGAAAATATCCTGGTAGGAACATGGAAAAAATGAAAGTCCTTTTGCAATGCTGGTGGGAATGTAAAATGATAGTCACTGTGGAAAATAATTTAGTAGTTCTTCAAGGAGTTAAAAACTGAATTACCATACAATTTTGTAATTTCATTCTGAGGTATCTATCCAAGAGAAATGAAAACATTTGACCACATAGAAACATGTGCAAGTTTATTTAGATCATAGTATTCATAATTGTCAAGAGGTTTAAACACTCCAAGTGTTAAGCAGAGTGAATGGATTATGACATTTTGACATGTTTATATCTTGGAATGTTTTCTAACCATAAAATGAAATAAACTACTCATAAATCTCAAGCCATCAAATGAACCTAGAAAATATGATTCTTGGTGAAAGCAGTCAAACAAAAAAAGATTGCACACTGCACAGCTCCATTTAAGCAAAATATCCAGAATAGGCAAATATGTAGAACCTGGAAGCAGGTTAATGTTTGTAAAAATGTGTGGAAAGGGGGGAATAAGAAGTGATTATTTAATTGGTAGAGTATTCCCCTAGAGTGATGAAAAGGAGTTGAAAATGGAGAGATTGTTTGCACAGCATTATAAACATATATACAATATAATATAAACATTTTATAAGCATTATAAAATCCTATTGTATACCCTGAAATATTTATGGCATTTTAATGTAAATTTTACCACCATTAAATACATATGAACACATATGTAAATTGAACTCTTAACACTTTCGAAGGGTATTTTGGCCTTTTTTATTTTTATCTTCTGGAAAAAATAAAGTCGAGAAATCTTTTGCTTTTTTGAAATTTGTGGTTTAAAAGTCTAGGGTTAACCCAGCTCTTCTTTAGGGATGTATAAAAGTAAAGTATATATCTGACACACATGTGCCTATTATATTGGCCTATATTATCAGATAACTTAAAGTTCACTGTATTTCAGGCTTAATTTGAGATGTGTAATAAGGAATAATTTCATTTATAATTCTTAGGGTACCCTAGTAATATAGTTATCCTTAATACCCAACATCCCATAACATGTATACCTTTCTTGGATAAAGTGAGTCAAGAAATCTGTTCTAATTTTTCTATTGTCAGTAATTCAACTAGATATAGCCCTTAAATACATTAGTCTTTTTATGACTTAAACATACCTATTTGAGGGGTTAATGTGAAGGATCCAGTTTGATTATCTTTCTTTCTGAACGACTATAACCATATGCTATCTTTTTCAGCCACTTCAGGGAGTTACTTGATCTAAGCAAAGAGCATGAGGTATTGCTCTGTCTTCTTAGTCTATAGGGAGC
>PVHY01002502.1:38540-125870 GCA_004024945.1 Uropsilus gracilis
GGGGGGGGGGGGAATGTTAAGTATGATCTTGATTTTTTTTTTCCATAAGATTTCTTAGTCTTAAATATCTTTCCCTCAAGATTGTTTTAAGAGTCTAGTATTTCTGACATAACACATGTCAGGGCAAGGTCACACATAACGGGCTGCTTGAAAAAGTACCAATGGACTGGGGAATATAGATTTTAATATCAACAGGTTCAAGTTGCTGACAGATTGGACATACTTGCTAAGAAATCTGATCCCACAGGAAAAGTGTATTTCAGAACTTGATAGCTGATCTGACTCTTACAGTATACTGGGAAAAGAAAAGGAAAAGGCTATGTTAAGGCTGAATAACTTACAATTTTTTAATTAAATTTTTGTGATGCTGCTATATTATAATTCAAAATATTTTATAAACTAAGTTAAAATTGAAGCATTTTTTTATGGAAACTGCTTATATTTGTTGAAACTACTGATATAGAAATGAATATACAAATATTAATTAAAGAATAAGAAGTATCGATTAATATATGTATACATGTTATATGAATATGTATGTGAATATATAATAATACACTACACAGTATGTGTCAATTTATTAAAGAATAAGAAGTACATGTAAACTCTTTAAAGTCATATAAAATTATATATAAATTGTATATACATGAAGTTAGGTTTCTCTGTGATTATGTATAATAATACTGTCAGTGTCACAATTATTAAGGGAAAGATAATATCAAAATATAAAAATTTTTGTCTTAAATTTAGTGAAAATTAAATCAGATAAGATAATATAGTGCTTCAATATATTTTCCAGTACATACCTAAAGATGTTTATAACAGCAAAAAATACTCATCTAAGGTATCAAAGATGTGAATTTTCTGTCACTGGGAATCAGTGTTAATACAGATTTCGAGTGAGGGTCTTGATTAACTTACAAAAGGAGGGAAACGACTTTGAGAACATGTGATGGGGTATTTAAGAATTTTCTATTAGTTTTCATGTATGAAAGCTAAATTTGTTTATTTCCCTAGAACTTCAATATTAAAAGCATATTATAGTAATATGTCAAAAGATTTTTTATGAATTCAAATGACAAAGTATTAACATTCATATTGAAGTGTTATGTAGCTAATCATACCCCCTTAATATGTATTATATATACACATTTATATATGTTATATATTATATATTATATGTATTGTATTTATGTACATATATGTAAATATTATGTAGTGTACATATATTATATGTACATATTATGTAGTGTATATGTTATATATACACATAGATAGATACACATAGATAGTCATATAACAAATACATAAATAAATTTTAAACTAAATTTTAATTAGAATGAATAAAGTGAAGTCTCTAAGCTAAAATAGAAGTAATTATATCAACATAATAGGTCAAAAATTCTTTAATGTCATATTTAAAACTGAATATGATGTTTCATTGGCTAAAATTGTTTTAATAAGAATACTTTGGTCATTGTTGGCATGTGGTAGGACATATAGAAAACTATAAAATCAATTTTTTAGCAATTGCCATAATTATGAATTAAAAGACTGTTAGCTAGATCATACTATTGTGGTTCTAACAGAAAATTGGAATGAACATTAATATCTGTTTTTAACTGTATTAATTCTGGCTACATAATATATAAACAAGTCATTTTTATTTTACTCATTGGAACTTTATAAGGACAAATATTTCATTATCTCCCTCAGAAAGATCCACCATTTCAAAATTTGCCATCCCTCTTGCCCACTTCAATTATTTTGATCTCTTCACACTTCAACTTACACATAGAACAAGAATCTTGATAGTGTAGAAATGGAGACACATGGATAGTCAGTACAGCTATGTGCTGATTTCCCTCAAGGAAATGCTAACTACATATTTGGGGATGTTACAAAGAAATATTTAACCAATTTGAGTATTTACAGACTGTTCTCAACTTATTTTGGGAACCACTAAATCAGGATCATAATAAGACAAGTCTATAACTATCAACTTTTCCAATGGCAGTTCATGCTATGTAAGAGGTATATTAGATATGATTATAGAGAAGAGACCATTTCCAATAGCAAAACAATGAAGGACATAGTTTTACCTCTGAACCTTTCTGTTGAAGACTTTGTTCTTGTCTTTACATACTGCGTATGATTTGTTTTATTTTGATTTATTCTAATCTACTAACTGAATGTAAACAGTCACGTTAAAGGGAAAGAGTTAAGAACTGCTGAAGTAGAAGTAAATAATGTCATTAAAGTCAGTTGAGAGCACCCAACACTAGTGAAGCATTACCTAAGGAAGCAAATTGCACTTTAAATCAAACTTATGCTCTGCAAGATCTGCATAAGTTTTAGGAAAGTATCAAGTAGATAAAGCTCAAACAAAATACTCAAGAAGTTATAAAGGAAGATGATCTTAAATGCAATTTCAGTAGCAGAAATTAGTCTGCTTTCATTTTCTTATCAATTAGCAGCAAATGTGATCAGTTTGCATGATAATCTGAAAAATTGCTCTACCAATCCCAATGAAGTTATTATATACTTCATAAACTTAAAGGTCTCTCTGCATCCACATTAGTTAATAACCAGGACTGTGACCTTGGATAATTAACCAGTAGAATGGACAGTGAAAGAAGACAGGGTGATAAATAATTGTAGATATGTGCAATTAAAAGTAAGAGGCAATTATTATACTTGGAGCATGTAAAATAGAATTATATTGCATGTAGATGTGAAATGCTTAGAATGCAAACAAACTTTATTATCAGGAAATAATAACAATTTAGTGGTTTAAATGATCTTATACATTAACTTTCCTAACCTCAGTATTTTCACCTATAGTAGTATCTAGCCAACTTCCCTCACAGTGCCTTTTAAAATGAACATCATATTCAATGTTAGATGAAATCATATATACTTAAAAGAGTCCTAAAAGAGGATTGCATAAGCTTATATGATCAAAGTCCATTAAAGAGAGTGAGTGGTAAAAGAATAGTGAAAAATCACATCTTCTACTGAATAAAGAGCATGTACAAGCTGTAAATATAGGGACATAAAATGCTAAGAGGAGGTTTTTTTTTTGTTTGTTTGTTTTGTTTTGTTTTGTTTTGTTTTTAGACTAGGTCTCACTATTTTGCCCTTAGAACTGCAGGCTCACGTTGCCTGTGTTACCACGGACTTAAGCGATCCCCAGCCTCAGCTTCCCGGGTAGCTGGAATTACAGGCGAGCGCCACCACGCCCAGCTATTTTTTTTGAGACTAGGTCTTGCTATCTTGCCCGCGGCGGGTCTCCATCTAAGGATTCCAGCAATTCCTAGTCCCCACCTCACTTCATAGGCTGCCATTAAAGGCATGCACCACCGTGCCCAGCCCTTAATATGGGGAGGTTTTAAAAACAAACTTTTTTCTCTGAATATATATTTTCTGGTCACTAAAAAGATTTTAAAGTTTTGTGACCTAAAAGTAATATAAAACTTTAGTGCCAAGAATGTAGTATCTAAATATTACTTCCCACAACAATGAAATTAATCTAAAATAATTTATTACATAAAATGCAGTCAAGTATAAAATCTAACATTATTATATCTTTAATTTAGCAAAGCAATTATAATGTTTGTCCAGAATATAAAAATAAATCTATAAAGATTAAAATAAAACAGGAAGTTATTTAAAACTGCTGGCTGCTAGTTTCATGTGAAAGAATACGAGTTAATTTAAATCTGTATTGCACTATACTAAGATGAGGAAAAAAGACAAAGAAAAATTACTAATGTACTGAAATGTCTTTAATACTGAAAAATCCATGTATTTATTAAAATCTTATTGGTCATCTGTGAGTTGCTACATCATTACAGAACTATTCTGAAGATAGCAAAATAATTGAACATTTACCCTGTTTTTTCTCTATATTCTATATGTCAGAGAATTCAAATAATGTGGAAATCAGAGGTGTAAATGTTGGAGATGTTTGAACTAGATCATCATCTTTTTAAATTTCTTGTGAAATAATGAATCTAACCTAGAATATTGAGAAAACTATATCAATTACGGTAACATCTGGATTCCTTTGATCAATCTTGATTTAAAGTGAAACAGTCTAATAATGTTACCTATTATGTTTAAATAAGACTTATTCAACACCAATTATGAAGTAATGATAGCCAAAATGAAAGTGTTCTAATATCTAACTCTAAATTCAAAGACTTTACATATGGCTTAATATTATAATCACATAAAATGAATATAGGAGAATAAAAGAACATGTTTAGTGTATTTAAGAAATTTACCGATTTCTGGAAGGCATAATCTATAAATAGAATAGACATAATCTATAATATGGAAGACATAATCTATAAATAGAATAGGAAGACATAATCTATAAATAGAATAGATTACTCAACGGTTCTAGACCCCAAACCACACATAGGACATTTAGTTAAATGGGAAGAGAAGGCATTCGGAAAGCCTGTATTATAAATTGTCTACCACTAGGGGGAACCAAAGTTTAATCCCCTCACACTGGAAATCCTTAGGAAAAGGTGTACCCAATAACCTACAGAGGCGGAATTCCATTCAGAGGGTGAGGGAGCCGGACTGTTTGCCCACAGTCACCCTTTATTGTTTATAAACTGATTCTGGTTTTCCATTGAGGATTACAGTGACTTTCTGAAGTGTTAAAGTGTTTGCCCTTGGCAAAGGAGTAGGATACAAGTTACTTTGAAAAGATTATGCCTAGAGATATGGGCAGGGTATATACTACAGTGGACTCAAAGCTCAGCAAATACTTAGCATGTTAGTGGAATGAAATGGAGGCAACATGTTGAGTTTAAAATAATCTTCATAGATTAATGAGAGGTACGTATTCATGATCTTGATTATGGTAATGATACAGGAGTTACATATGTGCTAAATCTCAAAATTATAGAATTTGAATGTATGCAGCTTCATGCAAGATGGTATTAAACAATAGTGAGAAAAAATTAAATAAGTGAATGAATCATTTGGATATTATTAGAACAAAGCAAATTGTAAAACACATTTATATAAAATTTAAAAAAATGTAGACTACAGATTGACTTTAGATATTAAAGAGTTATCCTAAATTTTGATGAATGCCAGTTTTATGTGATTATAATATTAAATCAGATATAATTTCTTTTATCCCTAATTAAATACATTTGTAAGAAAGGAAAAAAATCTGAGCATAACAAATTAAAAATCGACAGAGATGCTTTATCTTGCTGTTCTCTACTTTTGTTATTTCCTTTAGTTTTGTTTGAAGTGTTCAAATAAACATGTTAAAGGTGGCAATCTTAAAACTGAACAAACGTTAAAAAAAGATTATTTGCATTTTTTTCTAAATTGGTGAATAAAATGTGCACTTAAATACTAGTTCTTTTAACATAGCTCAGATTTTGTTTTGATTTTCATGAATCCCTGACTTCTGAAAGTTTCTCTATGATTAATACAATAGTATTGCTATTAATAGATCCAATTAGTATCTATTGCTAATTATTATAAAATCACTGAACCTATCGCAGGTAAACTTCTATATGTGCCAAATTCATTTGCTTGGTTTTACAAATGACATATGTAGTTAGTAGATTTTAACTAGTCAAATATATTTTTGATAAAATCTGTTGAATATAATGAGGCATTCTTAGTTGCATTTAGTTGAACATTGGAACACCATGTTCTTTTGCCTTATGAGTATGTAACTATCTATAATTGCTTTGGATAAATTTGCTTTGCTCTTTTTCCTTTATCCTTTACTGCACTTCCTTCATTAACTTGTAGAGTCAGTCTTATATTTTTCAAACTATATTTTCACCAATGTATATTTCATTCCAAATGAACATTTTATTCTCTCTTTAAAAATTCAATCATGTTCATACAAAAATTGAGTTGTTTCAGTAGTCTATATGACAATAAGATAGAATACCTTTTTACTATTATCTGTATTCTGTACATAATTTGTTTCACTATGCACCTTCATCTTAAAATAGCTTCCTTTTTTATTCACCTAATAATAAATTCTTGAATCATGTAATTTGAAGATCATATATAGTCTAATTTCTGGCTTAATAGAATCTATAATGTGGCAGAGCTTCTAAAATGCAAATAAAATGACACAAATTGGTTTTTGCATAGTTAAAGAGAAAAATTGGCATAAGGATGAAGATAACTTGGAAACTCAGTTAATTTAATATGCAGTCAGTCCAATGCAGAGTGTTGAAAATTCAATCATACATTGGCATTTTCTGTGAGAAATGTACTTTTAATACAACTTAATAAGTAGAGAGGAAGACAGTCTGCTAAAAGAATAATTTCATTTTTTATTCAAGATAACTGCTACATCATAATGATGAAAGATTTCTTGTATGTATAAGACAAAACTGAGCTATAATGAGGTTATTTGTTTTTTTTTAGACTAGCAAATAAATGAACTATAAGTAATGGGTTCCAATTTAGAGCTCTATTTGCGTGCTGAAAATAAAGACTGCAAAACTGATATATCTTTGTATCTTTGAGTGTCTCTGCATGTTCTTCAGTCATTAGAAATGAATTTATAGGGGTTGAGGGGTAAAGAGACCAGAGTTATATTTATATTCTATAATATAATAGCACTGTCATGAAACCCTGAGGCTAAACTTTCTAAGGAAAATAAATACTGTCTACAGTGAATAAACTAAAAAAGAAACTTATCCCCAAACAACCTAATTGACACTAAACCAAGTAAAAAAACATTTTTAAACAAAATCTTTTGCTTGGAGATTTAAGAAAAAACGAGACAGGATGAAGTTACAACTAAAATATATTTGATCATCAAAATGCAATTTAAATGAGTTAGTATCTAGTTATTCTGGGGTATTAAAAACATTAATTTGTGCCATTCTCGAGCTTTGTGGCAAGTTTGAGGTGTTCAGATTTGTATTTCCAATGCCTGGTATTCATTATTATCATTATCTATAATGAAGATGATACTCCTTTCTAAATCAATTGTTTAACTAGGGTATTATATTTTAAAAATTTCATGTCTGAAAAGCAACTTTGAAATGTAAGCAGTTTTAATGAGGTATGGGTTCTGTATTTGAGTCAATGAAAGACTACTTTCAAAGATACTAAAATTGTGGCAATTATTCACATTATTTTTAGCATTTTTCTATTCTAATAAAATTTGAGTTGAGATAAAAGAATTAAGGCAATACTGTGAGAAGATTTTTTATAAGTGGCACACTGATTTATGCTTAGTAGTCACATAGTTACTTGCTAAGTGAAATTAAATGTGGTTCTTATATTTCTAACATCTAACATAGTAGCTATGGGCTTAATCATTTAGGAAAATAAATACGTATAGAATGATAGCCATCTTTTTGAGGAGCAATACCATGTACTGATAGGAAAACATTACATTTAACTGGTTTTAAATCAGTAAAATCAAATTCTACCAATACTATTTTCAGCATTAGTTATTTTCTAAAATTTCAAGACCAAATATATTTAGTCTCAAATTCCTTAAATCTTATTTATCTGTATACTAGTCAGTGAAAATTGAAGAAATTATAACATCAAAAAAATTCATCATGGACTATCAATGTTGAAAAATGTTGCTTACTATTCTGTGTGCTTATTTTATGTTTCTTCTGTTTATCTATTGAGCTTATTTCTATTATTTTAGCTTATAATGTGTGTCTTTTCCCATTCTGTGTATGAATTCTATGATACTATGATAATAAATTCATGGTTTCAGTAAAAGTATAAATATTTAAGTGTGTTCAACAAGCTATTGAGTACCATGCACTAAAAATAAGGAAATATTAATATAAATACCTACACACTTGCAGTGCAATATAACATGAAAATGTGAATTAACAGAAACATACAAATAATAAAATCTTGCTAAAAACTTGGGAATTAATTCTATTAAAATGTATTGGTAGTAGAGAAGGAAAAATTATTTCAAACTTGCATACAAAAGAAAACATGATGTTGAAGTAGGCAGAGGATATAAAGCAGGACAAGTATGTTACTGAGCAGCTGTTCTATAGAATTCACACTGATTTCTAACCTGCCCTATAAGGAGATCGGCAAAGTGTAATTTCTAACTGCTCAGCCTTTGTTTTGAAAGCCAGCAACAAAATTCCAGTTACCACATTTAGTATGAACCTGACATTATGCTATTTTCTATCTGTAAAATGAAAATAAAAATAACACCTACCCCATCAGGTCTCTATAAAACTTACTTAGACCTGAATAAGATAAGTGTGTAGTAAGGGTTGACTCTCTAGCCTTCATTATTGTTTCTTGAATTCTTCATATAAGGCATTACCAATTCTGAAGAACTTTTGGTGGTGTGTTAGGAAAGCAGCTCCTACTTCTGCTGTACTTATTCATATGTTTAACTAGACCTACACCTTTCTTTTTCTTTCCTTATCTCCAACAAGCTGTATTCTTTGATTTTCCATTTTTTAGAGCTTCCTAAACCATTGATTCACTAGGAATGCCTTCTCTTCCCAGGTAAGATGATTTTTTTTTACATGCCTAGTAACTGATATTTTAATGATATTTTAGAGGGAAGTAAGGCAGATGTATTTCTTTAGTTGTCAATGTAATCTTTGCTTCAAGATAATATCTTTTGAGAAATTATTTGCAAATACTAGTAACAACAAACCCAAAGAGCAAAAAGATACAGAGGCATTCCATCTGGGAAATTTGCCTTTTTCTTCAAAGCATGTGTATGATTTATGTATTTTAGTTTTACTGTTCATTTAATTTTACTGTAGTATTTGTGCTCCTTCAAGATACTGGTTATATGAGAATATTCAAAGGCAAATTAAATGGAAAAATGTGTATGCCAAGATTTTTCCATCTTGTTATCAAGAGAGAAAGGACTTGTAGGATTTGTTTGGGGCCTTTCTGGGACTGTATATGAATTGTGACACATACTCTGAGAGCAATGTCATAACTAAAAGAAAACTACAAGAAAAATTATACAACAATGAAAAACTATTTTTAAAATTATTTTAAGGGAGATGAAAATTTATGATCTGAGATAAAATGAATTAACTCTTGCTAATCATGCATTGTGATGATTTTGGTTAAATACTAAAAAAGAAGCAAAATTAAAAATTTTAGCACTCATATGTCACAAATGAGTTTAATTTATCTGTACTTTTCTCTGTATTTATGTATATATGTTTAAATTTTTTGTAAACATAAATATAAAGGCATACTAATCAAGATATTTTGCAACTCTTTTTTAAAACTTGATCCAATCTTTGAAATCATGGTACATGTTATTCTTTGGTATGGATTTGGAAAAATTTAACATAAAGAAAAATAAAATTAGATAAATGTGAAATAAATACTTAGTAAAGAAATAAGTAAAATAAAAAAATAAAGTGAAAATTGCTTAAAATTTGTATGAGCTTAATACATTAATCTTACCATTTCCCAAATCATATTAACAAAAAAGAACTATATCTAAAAATCTGTAGATAATTGCACTGCATGACATGATTATATGATGTGATTATAAATTATTTGATTGTACTACAGTAACAGGGTTAACAAAACTTTTTCAATGATCAGTATATCACCTATAAATTTAAATACCTAGTTCTACAAATAAAGCCTGTATTGTTTATTGTATATAGGCTAAACATATCTCATAATTTTCCTGTTGGGTCAAATCAGCAAACTTTAGTACTTTCTATTGAGCTTCTCCAGAGAGCTCTGAACCCCATGGTACTCTGCCCTCCCTAATACTACTTTCCATCCCCAGTGTACTATACAGAATTCCTGATATCTTGCAATTGCTTGTGTGATAATAATAATTTGTATTAACTAACCCTTGTATAATCTACTTTGTATTTTTTATCTCCTTTTTAGATCCACACTTCATATCATTTTAATTTAATTTTCTCATTCACAAGGTCTGGGAATTCACATGTCCCAATCATGAAAAATGCATTGAGATACTTGAAAATAGTATTTAATTTCAGTGTTGAATGATTTCAATATGTACTTAATAAATGTGTATTTTTCAGGGATGTAGCATCTTAATGAAAATATTGCAGATGGGTCCTGAAATAGAAAAATATGTCTAACATAATAGAGTTTTTTTTTAATATTCAGTTGACATTCATTTGTGAATTTAAAATTTCTGTAGTTTACTGATGCCTTTGACATGGTGGTTAAGTGCAGTAATTCTGAACAACAGAAAAGGTAAAACAAGGAAAATATATATAATAAAATTATTTTATATAGGTACGTATAGAGATATATGAGAGTTTGTGAATATCCTTAATGACTTTTCTCATATTTTTATAAATACATTTGTAAAAATGAAAAACAAAAAGTTACCTATGATTTGATACATGATATATTTAATAATTTTACAAAATAATTGTAGTAGACTTGAGATCCTGAATACTATTCATATTATATTAGAAGTACTAAGATTCAAGCCAAAATGTAATTAATTCAGAAAGATAAACTGAGCTGAAATACTGTTAGACATTATAAAATTATGAACTATTTTAGGCCTACACTGATTAACTCTATTTGAACTTAGTTTAAGTAATTCTTGATAGGTAAACAGGACAGAAAACAGGACTAAATATGATACGTAAACAGGCCAGAAAACAGGACTAAATATGATCATATTGCTTCATTTTGAAAACTTGGATAAACTAGATGTTATCTTATTTTGAATACTTTTTTTATATTGGTATTTTTTCATTGAAATGTATATCTTACTACTATTACCCTTTGTTGCTGAGGTAACTTAATTTAACTTAGACTTTTAAGGAAAAAAATATAATTTACAGGTTTTATGAAGGCACAATTCTTGTTTAGATGCCAAAAATATCTGGGGAATGATATTTTAGTGACCATATTAGTTAAAGACCTGGACACAGTGTTCTCATAGGTCCCTTTTGTTCTTGGCTTAGTTCACAAAAACAAGTGTCTAATGAATCAGGAAAACATTATTTAAGATTTGCATGTAATTATAACACACTGTCATCTTTCATGAAGCACATTTACATATATTATTTAAATAAATGCTTACAAAATCAGTTGCCCAAATCACTGAAGGAAGATTCTTTCATACTGAAATTCTTTTCAAAGATAGAGAGAAAATAATGCTCCTTTTTTCCTGAACAAATATTTGAATGTAGTATTAAGATAAGAATTTTACATTCAGCATATCAGTTCTTAACAACTGTGGTGATATCACTCAAACTTTAAAGATTAAAAGAAATATTTAAAAAATAAATAATTTTCTTGCATTCAGAAAATATACAAATAACTTAGATAGGATTCACAGCAGAGTCACCTAGTTCTCAAACTTACCACCAGGTACAGTGAGTATATGCCCAGACTTGTCTGCTAAAGTAGGTAAGAACCATAGTAAGTTTAACTTAGTTGCTCTAACCATCCCAGTTGTGAGCAGTCTACATAAATAAACTAGCTCATTTCCTCCCTAATAAGTGTCCCCAAACCAAGAATAACAGATTACCTACTGACCTGAACACAGTTGGTAAGAGGATTGGATCTAGGTAGTAAATATTTTTCTAGGATTATTTAACTTTTAGAATATATGTTTTTTATGGAACATAAAGATTAGTAAACATGAAGACTCATTCTAAAATTTGTAAAAATGTTATTTAAATGTAAATTTGAATAAAAGGCAATCACCATTTAAAATTTATAAAATTCCCATTTAATATTAACATTTCCATATAAAATTGGTCTGAATGTACACTTGATGAGAACAGCAGCTGTTTTTGAATTATGAATTATTTTGAAAGCTAAA
This sequence comes from Uropsilus gracilis, assembly GCA_004024945.1. Lineage (NCBI taxonomy): Eukaryota > Metazoa > Chordata > Mammalia > Eulipotyphla > Talpidae > Uropsilus > Uropsilus gracilis. The sequence continues at coordinate 50,365 of PVHY01002502.1, forward strand.
CCCCAGTGGGAACTTTGTCAGTGTCAATACCTATTAATAATTGTTGACAAATCATAACAGTCCAGGAGCAAATTTTCTGGTAAGGATTTGTGAAAAATAAACATATGGTATCTTTGACATTATTAAAATGTTCTTGCAGTAGATATTTACTTTGATATGAAAAAATACATAGTTGATTTCAATAAAATTTATGTGATATTATAGAGAATATAAAGAATTTCTCAATGTGTGTGTTTTTTTTTTTTTTTTTGTATTGCTGTTTAAATGACTTTCTGAGATGGAACAACTTTATATGGAATCCCCTGAATAGACACAAATATTTCTATAAAGTAAAAAAAATTAACAAAGCAGGCATTTTAGAACTTAAAAGTTAGCATTTTAAGTGCATGTTTTAATTTATAACTTAACTATATATTTTAATGTAGGTATTTTCATCTGCAGTTTTCAAAGTCAACAATACTGGGTGCAGCATTGTGAGCTATTAGAAGCTACTTAGGAAGATAAATATGAGTGATTTTCTCTCCTTTTTTCCTTGATGTTAACTATGGCATAATATAGTCAAGCTTTTTAGTTACTTAAAACACTAATTCCCCATGAAATTACAGAATAAGCTGTGTAAATATAGGGCATCTTATAATGAGCAAGGTTCATTTTCTTAGAGAAGGTGAGCCTAATTCATAGATTTTATTATTTCAAGAGAAAAATTTAGTAGGAAAACTTTCAAACGGGAAGAAATAAATATTGAATTCTAACTCCGTTTATGATATAAAAATTTGTTGCGTCTCACTCTCACCTTAATGAACAGAGAAATGAGGTTAAGCTTCTTCCCATAATAGATCAATATCAATATATCAGCTCTACATATATAAAAAACTTTTTGTAAATCAACAATAAAATGTATAAATATATCAATTAATGATAATTTAAAGTATTGATATATTGGTTATTGATATAACACTCTATCCCTCCTAGACTGACTGACAGCAAAATCTGGGCTAGGTATGGAGTAACAGGGAATTTTGTATATTGCTTATTAAAGAGGAACATTCATAATGTACAAGATGAAAAGTGAGTGACTTTCTTAAATAAAAATGTCATGCTATTAACTATCTAAAAATGAATAAAAATCAGTGAATACAGACATAAAAATATTCATAGGATCTTCATTCATGATTATTCATTTATAATTATATAAATGAATTAACTGTTCTTAAACATGTTAGAGTATACTTTTTCATGGAACAGAATGCTCAGCAATAAAAAGGATAGAATTTTTTATAGAACTTACTAATATAAATATATTTATAAATGTTATGTGTAAGAGACTCAAAACACACTAGAATACATAAAGCATTTATTTCTCTATATATTCTCTCAATGTATATTTTCTATATATTCTCTCTACTCTCCCTTTATATATAGAAAGCACACACGCACACATGCATACACGCACACACACACATATATGTAAATTATCAAGCTGAAAATGTCCTAAAGACACTTGTTTTCTATAAGATGGAAATTTTTGAGAGTTGACAAGTTAGAAGGGAATTTTATAAATGACTTGGAGTGATGTTTATATGAACATGTGCAATAGTTAAAATTCAGCAACTAGTTCATTGATATGGACATTTGTTTTATTATTAATTGTTATACAAATTAATATATTTATATATACATAATTATATCTCAATACATTAAGACAATGACCCATTTCTGCCTAATCCTTGCCATTGTTAGAAGGAGGTGGTTCTACTCTCTGACAGTGAGGATTGTGTTTGAACTTTGAGCCATCTTAAATACTGAGAAATAGTTTGGTAGAAAAATGAAGAGTCTAAATCTTAAAGTTTCTTAATGTGCAAAAATAATACCTACCTATCAGATATCTTTGACCCTATTTTATATTGAGCGAGATCAACTATTTTTCAGAAGTTTCCTTGGCTTTGTTCAGTCTTGCATAAATGGGAGTTTAATTGGTGCAGAACTTCAAGTGTGATAGATTCTGACAATAAACAGTTCAAGTAATTTGAATCAGCTCCAGTTTCAGTAAGCTATTAACCATATTACTGGATTAGTTCATAATGTTAATCAGAAAACCATTTAACAAATCAGATCACCAATGTAGGGAAATACCTTGAAGGAGGAAAAAAGCTAGAAATGAATACTTATAGGAATACATAGACTTTAGTTATTAATTGTATAGTTATTTACTACTTATACATAAGTATTTAGTGAACATATCAACAGCAGCGGCACCAGGACTCCCATTGTAACCCTCCTTAAAAGGATTAAAGATAAAAATTCAAACTTTGTTTATTACTCTAAGTAACTGGCACAATCCCCATTTCAGACTGTGATCAAAGGATAACTAGTAGCACAATTCCCATTTCGGACTGTGGTCAAGGATAACTAGTAGAACTCCCTAACAATATATTTCTTTCCCATAAACAAAAAAGGGAAGTAACAGATTGGGGGTGATAGAGAGAGACAGTGAGATAGATAGAAAATAATTGTTTCCAAAAATGATGCCCCCCCCATCAATTTTTTTCTTCCAGACAGATGTTAAGTGAAAATATTACTTCCACAACTATTAATGCAGTGTCCCAGTCAAGGCATTTGAAAATTGTATCCTACTTTTCATCTTTCAAGTTAGCCTGCTATGGTTTTGTGAATAATGGCTAAAGATACAAGACTCATGGGTCAGAAACAAAGGAGAACTTAATACTTCCAACAATAGCAATATTCAGAAAATCAGCAACTTTGCTTATTCCTTAAATCCTAGTTCTCACAGGATACACACATAAATTGTTATACAGGAGAGAAACCTTAATAGTAGGAATCCCCAATCTTTTACAAAGAATAGTAAGCTTCCCTGGCAGAGAAAGAGATTATATTTATCGAACTGGATGATAAATTCACTTGTTCTTTGCTTCAAATGTAGATATTATTTGTCTTCAAAGAATTTTGCTATCTAAACAGTCTTGAAAAAAATTGTTCAGAACAAAAATAGTAAGTACCTCTGCTTGGAAAAGAGACAGAAACCTGAGACAGTGTGAGAACAATTCTTTCCCTCAAATATCACCTAATTTTCTAGAACTTAACTTCTAACCACCCACAAACAAACAAACAAACAAACAAACAAACAAACAAAATTATTGGCTTTTTAGAAAAGTGCCCAGTTCTAGGAAGATCTCAATGCTTTCATTAGACAAAAATATACCTTACATTTCTAACCAAAACCTTTTATATCTACAATGATCAAATAATTTGAGTGTCATAGAAGATAAATTTTGCTAAGAGTGTTTTGAAATTCATTCTTAATGTGCATTGTTGTGCATATTTCAAGGGTTCATGGTAAGATATATGAAAAATAACCTTAGTACTCTCTACATCCCATCTGTCTTGTTAGTAATGTCACAGACATGGGCATTATTGCACACCCCAGAAGTGTTTATAGATTACAATATATGTGACTCAACATTTTTATCTGCTTAACATCCCCATTACTGTATTAGAGAGAAGTATCTATTTTTATGAAATTGTTAAAAAATAAAATGGGAAAATGTGTCATCTTTCTTTCAAGGTGACCGTTTGTTACATTCCTCTGAGGCTTCAAGGAAAGCCAGACTTAAACTTCAACTGTGGCTAGCAAGCACAGAATTCTCTGACATCTGCACCAGCTGTTCCTCCATTTGAACTGCATTTAGCTTCTGAACTGATGAAACATATTATCTTTAGATAAAAAGGTGATTTGAAACTTGACCATTTTTAAACTATTTTACTTACATATTTTGAGATGACAAATAATACTAGCTGAACCATAACTAGCAGTGTTTTAAAAACAATAAAAGTAAAAGTTTGAAAGTATAGTTTATTAAATTAATACCAATTATTTAATAAGACATATAATTAAATAAATACAAATGTGTTATTTCTGAGCATATGATATTCTCTCATCTTTTGAAGTGGTTGAGTATTCAGCAAGACTACTGAAATTTGGCATTTTCTATGATTTCCTTGCTTGTATCACAGTACAGTTTAAACTTCTAGCTAAAAGAGACAGAAATATTTTTAGAGTTTCATTGCATAATATAGAGGAAACAAATATTGAAATATATATTTTTACTTTTTTTTATTGCCAACATTTTAATACCAATGTCTGATTAGAATATTTATATTGTTTAACAGTATCAACCTATAACTGAATTAAGAATTTCATGTCAGGGTAAAATGATAACTGTAAGTTCTATGTAGAGACTATATTAAACTTTTTTTTAAAGTTAAATTAATATAAGTACACTGATTAGAACTAACAAAAGTTGAGAGTTATATAATCATAAATATTTGTATGTATTGTAGCTTTTTAATCTTATTAATACATTGAAAAGCACATTGTTCCTTTACATTTGATGTCATTGTGGTTAATGCAGTTAGGTTAATTTAATTTGACCAAAAGAATTTAAGTAAAATAATTTGTGTATGTTAGCATACTAATATTTTATAAGCAATAAGTATGTACTATGTATGAATTTTATTCTTAAGGACTGTTAATTCTAAAACAAAATTTACAGTATAATACATTGCAAAATTTTATATCAATATGAATTTTACAGTTTTGAACTGTTTATTAGTCTCTATGTAAGAGCACACCTCAAAATTCATTATGCTTTTCCCCTTACTTTAATATAACATGTAGGTTTATATATTAAGTTAAAAGGATATACATAAAGGTGGTATATGTTTATAAGTAATCTTTTGTCATGAAATACAATTATTCTCTTAGTTATTTGAATTCTTTTATACAAATTATTCTATACTGATTATAAAGCACTGCAGTTTTAATATTTTTCTATATTATACTAAATCATGCTTCTCCTAAAGATATTTATATCAAATACTTGGAGACTTATTTTTTTAAAGGTATTTGTTATTTGTAGATATGACTAAGAAATTTGAAATGAGGTGCATAATCATGGATTTTCCAGGTTTCCTTATAAAGGAAAGACAAAGGACTATTTGAGACATAGTAAAAAAAGACATAGTGGATAGGATTAGGCAATGTGTGATAGAGGCATGATTTGAATGTTGTGATTATAATGCAACGATGCTGGCAATCACCAGAAAATACAAGAGATGTAGGATGAATTTCCTTTGTTGACAAAAAATAACCAAAATGCATCAGAATCAGTTAAGGTCTTTTTCAAAAATAGTGGCACTGTCAAGGTGTATTCCATCAAGGTCAGGATATAGGGCAGATTAAAAAGTTTAAAAGCAGCAGAATTTTCTAGTTAAGATTGAGTCATTTACTGCAGTGTGTGTGTCTTTATAACAAACTGTAGATGCCCTTCCTGTTTATTTCATAATCGCTGATAAGGAACAGGCAGGGTGTTGCTGTTCTCTGGCAGCCATTAATATGGGAAAATCAGTGAGTGGGGTTTTCTTTTGTAGTCAGGGATAGGGATTTAATCAGAATGTTCACTTTTTTGGCATAGAAATCATAAGTTAGAGGTAAGATGAATTCTGTTTAACTCAAAATAGGTTGCACAGCCCCAAGACTGTTAGTATGGCATGCAACCCTGCAGACACTTTGATTTCAGAGCATTGGCCTTTAGTATTGATGGGGAGTAAATTTCTGTTTTTTTTTTTTTTTTTTGCTTGTTTGTTTGTTTTTTTTTTTTTTTTTTTTTTTTTTTTTTTTTTTTTTGTTTTCTTTACGTCACCAAATCTGTGGTAGTGTGCTTTGGAAACCCTATAAAATTAGTACACTCTTTAAAATGCCAAAAATTATTTTCAAATGACCAACTTATTTTTCTCTTTGAAAAATGCTCATTTTAAGGGACAAAACCCACAGCAAAAGTTGACATTACCACTAAAGTAGGTGACTTAAATTAGCAAGAAAATTCTTATTTAGCAGTAGATGTTAAAGCTCTTATCTTTAAGAGTGGGGTTTCTCAACCATGGAACTTTAATATGTTCTTCTGAATAGAATCATTCTTTGTTGTGGAGACTAACCTTTGGCCTATATATGAAAATGTTTAGTTTGGTAACATCTTGGGTTACTAGGTGCCAGTAACAACCTCTAGATGTCAAATGTCCACTAGCATATGTACCCCCACCACTATGAGGACTGCTTAAAGTATCATCTGAGAGTTTGCCATTTTGGACAAAATTTTCTATGACTTCATATATTTGAGATTTTATTGTACAGAAAGGGCATAATAATGCCATTTATGAATATCTTTTTCTTTCAATATGACTTTGAAAGTTGTATTTTTTTGGGGTGGGGATGAAATAGGCAAGTTAATTCAAGAAAAGGGGAAGTGAAAGATCAGAAATAAAGGTGATAGAAAAGGAAGCCAACCTGAGTTATCCAGGTTCAAGAGGGGTCAGAATGACTGACCCAACATGTGTATTTCTGAGAAGTCTGTGTTACATCTTTCTTGTGGCTAGATTTAATTACAAAGATATAACATACACATTGAAAATTTATAAGCAAATAACTATTTTCTTATTTTAGACTACTAATTATTGGAGTGGGCTTTTATATACTAGCAAACAGATCTTCATGCTAATATATTAAAATACATATTAAGGGATAGCAGCAGTGGAGAAATAATTCTAAAACCTTCAATGGGACTGAATTCTTTCTGTTGTTTCTTCCTTTTCCCACACCATCTTCTTCCCTTCTTCCTTTCTATTTTTAAATCTCTTTATATGTTTTTATCCCTACATTGGCAATATCGATTACATGTATTTGTATATTTACCTGTATCTATTGGCTAGGTGATATATTTGTTTCTATGTAACTATTACACTGTTTATTCAATCTATAACATATTCTCCTTAATGGAATATTAGCACAACACCCACTCACTGTTCAATACCCAAGACAAGGAAAGATCTTTCTGGGACAAACAAGCATAGTAGATATTTCTATCTTTATATATGGCAAGAACACAACTATGTTTTTTATACATGCTTGCATACTATTATAACCCTCTTGTTCATATATGCATAACATGAACATAGGGAATATATTATACTTTTTTTTTTTAACAGCTAGGGTCCTGTTCCGTGAAAGTTTTTAATAACAATTATTCACTTCAAAAATGTAGAATAAATAAGCCCGGTCTTGCCAGTCAAATATTTGAGAGATATTCTTAAAAATAGCATATAGTTCTTAAAAATAGTGGTATAAATGAGAATGAGTAAAAAAAATATTTAATATAAATCAAGTTTATAAAATTGAAAAGGATATGATTACTAAAGAGTTTGAAAAATAAGATGGATCGTGATTCAATAAGCAAGATGTGAGCAAGAGATTCCTGGAATTAAGCCAGTAAGAAAGCATGCATTTTTATCAATACTCAAAGGATTAATGACAAGACTTAACATAAAATTATGTTTTAATAAAATCATATGTATATAATAGATCACATAGTTTTAATTAAGGCAAATGCTACTGTTCAAAAATACCAGAAAACCTCAGAGATAACTAAGATAAAAATTCTCTAGAATTTTGAAAATTCTAGAAACAAAGTCAGTGCTAAACTACTAACATAAATCAAAAAATCTAGAGAAAGAAAATTTTGAGAACATGTCTATTTTAAAAAATAACTTTAAGATTTCCAAGTATAGATTTATATCATCAATAATATTTAGTTTGAATCTAAAAAGATCAGAGTAACTCTTTACTGAGAAATGTAAGAAAAGATACAAAAATCAGTTTGTTTTTTTTTACTGATCAATAATGTAATATCCTGAGATACTACATTATTTTTGAGTATTTTTGTATTTTTCTGGCTTTCTTCATATTTAACTTTGAGAATGGAATACTTAAATAATTTAGTATTACCTAAGACTGATTCCATTACTAAAATTATCAGTGATTAAAAAAATATTAAATAGCCACTTATTTTTTCTCTAGGAAATTAACTTGTCTTTTAAAAATGGTAATTAGGTTGTAAAAATGGTAAATGATAAATAATTTAATTGTATATTGTAGTTTAGATGTATGATACATACTATGTTAAAATGAGTTATATGGCCTCTTTAATATATATTTTCCAAATGAAGAAAAAAATGATTTGCAAATATTACCTCATAAAATTTAATATACTTATAATTATATAATTTTGATTTTCAGTTATTGGCAATAACTATTTTATAACATAAGCTACAAAGCTGAACAGTGCTTAATTGTTTTCTGTTGCATTCAGGCAACAGTTTACTGATAAAGGCATAGAGATCAGGGATCATGTAAGTGACTGAAGAAGCAAGGAGTCATGGAGCAGGTTGTTGATGGCACATCTGCTAGAGAGCAGCAAGACCCTGCCCTGGTTTTATTGATGGAAATCTCATGTGCAGTATCTATCACGCAGGGGTAGGAGGGCCAGGGGTAAAAGTGAAAATGACATTTAGATTTTATAATTTTAGACTTTATAATTTAGGGGACCTATATCTGCTGACCAGCTCACTGCTTAATTTTCAGATACTGTAATGAATCCACATTCTAGTACCCCTGCTAGGGTTCCAATCTTATCAACAAAGCATTTCTTTGATGATGACCTAAGGATACAATGCGAAAGCTATGCATCCCCAAAGGCACCCCCACCCACCCCCAGGTCTTCCTGTCAGGGCTCCAGACACTTGCTCATTGTCCCTGGGTAATCCTAGTATGCTGAATTTGCTTAACTTGAAAGGAGACCTGTGGCATTTTCCATTATATAATTTAGGTTCAGTATCTTAATGAATGGTTTGCTCTGATTTGCTACGTCTCACATAAACATTTTCAAAAAACCCAGTTTTCCTTTTACTATAATGCCCATTAGCCAAATTTAAGTAACAGCATATGCAAATTTTGTATAAATTACAGTATATGTAATTTTAAGTATAGTATTTGAAATTCCTTTTATCCCCTCAAAATTGGTAGTATTTACATACTTGAGTCTTGCAATTTCTTTGTTTGATAACTGTTCTATGAAAGAGAACTCATGTTAAATACAGTACTATGTGCTTAATTGATTTTCAAATGATAGCAAGTGAAAACCATTCATAAGTAAATTGAAAAACTGCTATACTGTACTACTCAATATTATACAAATGTTTTTCATTTTCACAATAACTTGTAGAGTTTACGTGATAGGGCTGGTTTCTCTTTCAAAATAGATAAATAATTTCAGATCCTAAATAGTAAGTAATATTAAGTGAAAAACAGAAAAGGCAACTTTATTTATCACTATAAACTTAAAAACCATCTGTGGTTTACTTACATTTAATAGGTAGACTATTGCAAACACGATTTCTTAAATATTAAAAATTAATTATTTGACTCTGATATATATAGTAACATAGATAATTATGCCCACATGAGTATAAGACGATATATATGATATATAACACGATATATATGATATATGTTGTATATAACATGATATATTGCATATACAACATATGTTTAATATGATATAACATTATATATCATATTGTTCATATATTGTGCTATCTATCTATCATCTATCTATCTATCTATCTATCTATCTATCTATCTATCTATCTATCTATCTATCTATCTATCTATCTATCTATCTATCTATCTATCTATCTATCTATCTGTCTGTCTGTCTATCTATCTATCCAGGTAAGTACAACATGTCAATGAGGAAATTTCATATTATAGTTTTGATGTTCTATTAGTGCTTTTTAAGGTCATAATATTTGCATTTGCAGGTATGTAGTGATTGTGTGTGGGTTGTTTGAGAAGGAATATGAAAACTTTTATATACCAACTGTTCTTTTTCAAAGATGTTGTACATCTTTATATAAATAGATATATTTATGACATCTATATATGCCTTTTGCTTTGTAATAAATATTATTTTACTCCAGCAGATAAAACACAGACTGCTTGAAAATGTCCATTTAAAATGACATCCCCAGTTTACTGTTTAATGTAATATTATATGCTATATCTGTATACTGAAAGCATTCAAATGAGAAAATGAAATTATAATTGGATATCAACACTGCAAATTTATTTTGCCACAGAAATCAATTAAAAGAACCAAAACTGTTCCCTGTGTCTATTGTGGGGGAAACAAATCATTCACCCCCCCATAAAGATGAAAGAGAAGACTTCATATAGGCAAATTTATAAAAAAGGGCAAAGTTTCATGAAGTTAGAATGTGGTATAATGTTTTATATATAGACTAATAAGAAATCAACTTGCTCTTTTGATCTCTCCTATCGATTTCTTAAATATTTGTCTCATTGCTTAAGAAACCCACATTGAAAGAGGATTCATTTCTATAATTCAAAACACCTAACGCATTTTTAGGATGGTATCTTCCAATAATATAGCTGATGTTATGCATTGATGGTAACATCATACCAATGTGTAGCTAGGAAGCCACAGCCAGCAGTTCGTGTTCCACTGCGGGCATGTAGTGAGATCTAGTTCCAAAAATAAATAGGGTGTGGTGGTGCATGCCTGTAATCCCAGCTACCTGGGAATCTGAGGCTGGGGATTGTTTGAGTTTGTGGTACCCCAGGCAACATGAGCCTGTGGTTACACAGGCAAAAATACCAAGGCCTAGTCTCAAAAAAAAAAAAAAAAAAAGAAAGAAAAAGAATGACTTGGCAATATTAGGGTGACTCGACTTGTTGAGTTGATTTTTTTTAGGTTGAGGTGAGAAAAACTTAGGTTTGAGTGTACCTAGCTGTGACTGAAGGTTTTCAGTAGAATTCATAGTTTTCTTTCAGAAGGATAGAAGGGGAAGAAAAAGAAAAAAAAAAACTTATCCTATGAAATGATTGACAGAGCTCACTCCCAGAAGAGCATGGAAAAACAAGGAATAAAGATTAAAAAAAAAAAAAAAACCCTTAGAAGAAAGGTTCAATCAACCATTTTTGGAGAATAGAGACCCAGTGATAATAGCCAAGTTGGCCTGGGACCAGTGGTATTCAGTCTGGGCTCGTGAACTCATAGCCTTAGCATGCATCAGCTGATGATGTGTGCTAAAGGAGTCTAGAGTTTGGTGATTTGAACTTTGTGTTGGAGTTTGTCTTATCTCGTTTGATCCAGATGTCTTTGGAGAGGCCATGAGAAGGACCTGCTGTTTGTACCTGGAGTTTTTCTGAGCCTCAGAGTGTTACCTTGGAGTTTGTTTACTGCCTAAAGTTGAGAAGACGGCAAAAAAGAAGAGCACCAAGACGTGGACCATGTGTTTGGAGGAAGTCGAACAGACACCAAGGAGGAAAAGAGAATTGCCTTGTTTTTCGAACACACTCGTAAACTCAGAATGATTGGACATGTGGTGAGGTGACCAGGGACTAAAAAGACAATCTTGGACATGTGCTATGGTAACTGGGTTTTTCATGTTTATTTTGTAGTACCTATTTAGGTAATCACTTTCTTACTTGCTTCCTTAGTAGTAGATAGTTTGATCACTCTAAGAGTTTGGTCTGACTTTGAAATCACACAGGAAGGGCTGCTGGGCAGTAATGAATTCTAAAAAAGACAGGTTTAAAGGTTTTTTTGGGGGGGAGGGCACAAGCATCAGGTATTTGAATGGTAAAGGTAACTAGTGTGTGGAAACTTGAGGGCTGATAAAGGTTCTTGCCCCTTTTGTGTCAGATTGAATGAATGGTAAAGGTTTTTCTCTGGTTTAGAAAAGGCTGGCAAAAAGGATTTTTAGTAGAAAGGCCTGCCTCCCCTTTAACAATTTCACATAAGCCAGACATTCGAACACAAATATATCATATGAATTTGCTAATATGTTGCATATTGAGAAAACAAATACTTGAACTAAATAAAACAAAAATTAGCTTTTGAACTGATGATAAGACCAGCTGATGGTGATAGTAGGGAAGAGAGAAGTGTGAAAATCAGGAAAGAAAGGATAATGGTATGATAAAAGATAGAACTGAACTTTTAACAGTGAATTTAATGTAATATAGTAATCCTCACTGATGAACACCTGAAACATATAATTTATAATGTTATGTTACATTAATATTAAAAACAGAAAAGGCTAGAAGGCTTGCTCAAGAAAGATATCTCAATTGCCATATACAAACATACAATTGAAATAAATTCAAAGATCAAATAGAAATTTGACCCAGGGTTATTCAGCTTAGGGATTCTATAATCATTTGTCAATTATTTAGAAAGCAAAGAGTCTGCTATGTTAGCAAGAGGTTAATTATTTTATAATTCATAAAAGCAAAATCTAACTCAGAATTCTAAATTAGCTTATTTAGCCCTAAACCAAAACTTTATTACTTAACCAAAATTGGCTAATAGTAGGAAATAACTTGCTAAGCATCTTACATCAGATAAAAGTAACTTGAAATTCTGTCATTAGAACAAAAACAATGAGGATGATTTTAATAAGAAGAAAGGCATTTACAATGATGATATAACAAGAACAGGAGACAGCAAACAATCATACAGTGACATTAGTCACTATAAATATAAAAACACAAGACAAAAACTACTTAAGAATATTTTAGATGGTATAGAGAGTAATTTTTTTAATAGTGGTAAAATGCTTAACATTATTTTCAGGTATATGAATATGCTGATATGAAGCCTTATGGATAAATGATAGTTTTTTATAGCATTTTCTGACTTTATACGCATACTCATCAGTGTCTCTTTCGTTTTCTGGAAACAGTGTGTCTTAAAATTTTAATGTAATCTTCATAGTTAATAAAATGCAAACACTGGAAAGGAAGAGCTTTTAGTGCTCTAGTAGTAGAGTAATAAAAAAAAATCAGAGTCATAGAGCTTATTCTTACTTTATATTTTAAAGACATTCATCTATGTTATGAGTTTTTAAATGGCCAATCATTTTTATGCATAATGTCACAATATTTTTCATCCAGAAAATATATTTAACTTTCCTTGACTATTTAAATACCTTCTGAGCAGTTCATAAAAGTACTTCAAGAAAAATTATAATTTTATTTCACTATGTATTAGGCTGTCATTCACTGTTCCAGAAAACGAGTATTGCTCACTCTTATTCTGTCTAAAGTACATAGACATTTATCTTAACTTATAAAGCATTTAGAATAAATGAAAGATTCCCGAATTTACTGATCTCTACAAAGTCAGAAGAGTTATTTGAAAGTCGTTTGCAAACAACTGAAAGAACAATGATGTTTGAAGGACATATTAGTAAAGAAGATTCCATTTTATTTCTTTTAAAGTTTGTTTTTTGTTGCATATGCAGAAATTTTAATATAGTAACAGTACTTCAAGTAGTATTTATGTTTGAGGTGTGAAGACAGAACAGGAATACCTAAATATAAAACTATACAACAGTCACATTCTCAGGACCATGATCCCCAGTGCCTGTCTGGACATAATACACATATAAGAGATATTTTCCTCTCATGTCCACTACAATATTATCAAAGCAATAATATTCACCTTGAATATAGGGAGAGAAACTACTAGAACTGCTCATGATGAGCAGTAACACAATAGAAGAACTCATGGGTAAGTTAGGATTGGAAATTGAGATTATCCTCTGATAAACTGCCCACTTTTTAAAATAGTATTATATCAGTCCATACCTCACTACAGATAATCAAGTTTCAATTTCATATCAACTGGAGTTTGCAAACATGAAACTCCTCCTTCAAAAATATTGAACAGAACTTTCCTTTCTAAAACAAAGAAAACCCACAAAAATAAAGAAATATAGAAAACCAAAGACCAATGATGCTATAAAAATATCACAACCTCATATATCAATAATCACCCTAAATGTAAATGAACTAAACTCATCAATTAAAAGGAAGATTAGAAAACAAAATCTAACTTCCTATTATCTTCAGGAAATGCACCAGAATTTCAAAGATAGACATGGATGCAAAGTGAAGATTTGTAAACCAATCCTACAGGTAATGGGACACAGAGAAAAGCAGAAAGAATCAATTTTATAGCAGATAAAAGAGATTTCCAGATAAAAATGATCACATGGATAAGAGAACATATAATAGGTAAGGGAATAATACATCAGAAAGTGTATTACTTATTTGCTCATCATTATATATTTACCAAACAAAGAAAGATCAAAATATATAGGACAGTTTTCATCAAATCTAAAAACAGACATTGGCAGCAACACACAATGGTAGAGAACTTTAACACTTCACTTTCACCAGTGGACAGCTCAACAACAAAGAAATAATTATAATTATATGGACTTTGTAGACTTTTATAGGACACTGAACCCCAATAATCTGACCACACATTTTTTTACTTGCATATGGGACATTCTTCAGGTTTGACTACAAGTTGATTATCAATAAACACATGATGAAATCATATAAACTATTTTCTCTCATCACATTGGTATCACTTATAAATCAATACAAAAAAAAAAAACAGTTAAAAAATAGCCTCTAATATGTGAAGACTGACTAGCATAGTACTGAATGAGTATTTGGTCAATAAATTGAGGAAGAAACTTAAAACACATTTTGTGAGTTCAACATTATCCTGGCACCAAAATCAGACAAACACACACACACACACACACACACACACACACACACAAATTAAATTGCAGACCAGTTAGTTTTCTTGGTGAACATAGATGCAAAAGTCCTTAACAAAATCTTAGCAAACCAAAATTTAAAACTAGTGATTAATTGGAGTGATTAAATTTTTCGATAACTTTATGACAACTCATTTTAAAAGCAAAGGACAATGATAATTTCCTAATAAGTATACAACTCCAGAAATAATGCTGACATACAATTTTATTCTGTTTTGCTAGACTTTGACACCGTCCCATCTTGTCTCTGAATCTTCTCTGCTGTCCTTACTTTGAACTGACAATCTTGCTTCCTAATTCATCTAGAATATTAAAACCATCAAGTGCAATAAATGAAATAGCAGTCAAATTGTTTGTGCTATCTTTGACCTCTGGGACACAAGTATTAAAAATAAAGATAAAAATCAGGGCCGGGCATGGTGGCTATTGCCTATAACCTTCAGCCTATGAAGTGGCTGGAGCTAGGGATGGTGGTTCGAGTCCCTCCTGAGGCCTGTAGTGAGACCTAGTTCCAAAATAATAGCTGGGTGTGATGGCGCGTGCCTGTAATCCTAGCTACCTGGGAAGCTGAGACTGGGGATTGCTTGAGTCTGTGGTACCCCAGGCAAAGAGAGCCTGCGGTTCCATGGGCAAAAATAGGGAGAACTAGTCTCAAAAAGAAAAAAAAAAAGATAAAAATCGTTACAATTATTTTTGATAAATGAGATATTATTACCTTGCTTTATAATGCACTTCAAAAAGTATCTTATAAGATATAAGGTATAGAAAGATAAATATATAGTGTTTTGAATAAATGCCGGAAAGTAATTTTATCAATATATTTTTAGGGTGATATTTTACCCTTTTATTTTCTTGTTTTTACCCAATCTCCTTTTCTTTCATCTGGTACCCGTAACATATTTTATCAAAAGCTAAGTACATTTGCATTCTAATATATAATTTTCCATACTTTTCTCCTATAATCATAGATACAAGTAATAATATATAATAAATAACTGGTATGTAATTTGTGCTAATTATATCAGATCCTGTATACTAGATTTCAAATGTTGGATAAACATTATTCAATTTATGTTTTGGGTAGTTCTATTTAGGCAGATGTCAGTTAGTTCCATCATCTCCATCTCTTGGATGGAAACCTTGGGATACAAAGAGGTAAAGCAGTTTTCACACACACACACACACACACACACACACACACACACAAACACACACACACACAAATTGCTGATTTTAAATTCAAATCTTGGTTCTTAATCCATGTTTTTAACGGCCATGTTGCCCTCCCTTTCATTACCTACTATTTATGGAAACAGGAAGTATCCTAATTTCTGCCATGATGCATTCATAGATTTGATATAATTTGAATCATATGATATCACAACTCATATGATAATATGGAGAAAATAGTTAGGGAAATGCTTTAATCATGTTGTATATTATATTATGTTAACTAAATGTACCTTAAGAAGGAAAAGAGGTATTGTTTTTGGTTGAAGTATGGGAAATCAGTGATGGGCTAAATACATTATTTATGAAGTTTTTATTAAACTGTCTTATTTAATTGTCTTTACTGACTTGTCTCTGGCAAATTATACTCTAAATTGTTGTTATTTTTAGTAGCTTTTAAATAAGACATTCTAATGAATGAATTTTGGCATCCAGCAAGAATAAATGAGCACATGTATTTCCATATATTTCAACTGTTGATGAATTTCTGATATATAAATTTAGTTCTATATTTTGAGTAAAGAACGAAGAATAACTTTACTCTTTACTTCAATGTATATACCCAAATGTGATATTGGTGTCAAGAGAAATTTGGGAATATTAAAAGAATAGAATGATTTTTACATTTCAGTTTTTTATGTCCCCAACACTTGGATTTGAAATGGCATTAAAAGATATTCAAATGTGCCAAGGCTTGATCATTGCAAATTAATGTGATTATATTTAAAAATTTCAAGAGACTCAGAGAGGCCAATTTATTTCTTTGTTATTAACCTTTGAAATAAAAATGTGATTTAAATCTAAATAGATATGTACAAGATGTTATTCTTCAAAAGCTGTTAAATTTATTAAAACTATTCCAAATAATGAACTAATATTTTATAACAAACATAAAGCCATTAAATTGCAAAATTCTCAAATGTAAAGTAGCAGAATAAATGTATTCTTTAAATATTAGTTTGTTTTCATCCTATTGGAAGTATTCATTTTATCTTAATCAAGAACATTTTACTTTAGATTTAAGAAACAGAAATCAATCCACACTATCCTAAAAGAAGAAATAAAAAAGATGCACACAACATGTTCACATACACATACACACACATACATATACATATGCCATAGAACAGAACATTGTGGAGGGGGACTGTGTAAATATACATTGCCAACTCAAGGAAAACAAAATTGAATGAATTGAAAATGCAATGGTTCCATCTGAGATACCAAAGTAAAACATCCTTGAGACCTGGCATCTTATCTCTCAGGAATACTCTCATGAAGTGTCTCATTTAATCTATATCATTCTCTAGCAAACTGGATTTCTCTTCACCATAATCTCATCAGGATATGTCTACTCCCATAAAACTCATGAGTGCATTTTCCTTCAAGTTTAATACTATTAGAGACTGACTATGTTCTCAATCAGCAAACCAAATTCCCAGGAGATAATATCGGCCTGGTCAAGTTGGTTGATTTATCCACTTTAATTTCAGTTCTTGCAGAGAGTGCCTTATTCACATGTTAAGAACGTTATGACAGAACCACTCCCCACCATGATTGGTATTAGAAACCATGCATGAGTTTTTTTCTTAATTATTACATATTTGGGTTTTCTTTAACCTTATTATTAGATATAATAATATGTAATAATTATTATTCCATAAAAGAAGAAATAAAATCAAGAATGAATTTAAATCAAGTCTAAATTTATCTAAAGATAAATTTATATACACATCAGTACCTAAACTATAACAAAACAGTTACAACCATGGAAAGGAATAAGTGATATGGAGGATACTGGAAAAACAACACAAAAAACCAATGAAATTGAATCCCTCACTCCATATGCAAAAATAAACTAAATATATAAAAGATTTGGATGTAAGACCTGTAAATATAATAAAATATATAGAAGGAAACTTTGCCATTTTGTTCTGTGATCTCAAGAATAAAGTGATTTTGGTAACTTAGTGCCTATGACAAGGGAAATAACAACAAACAAACAAACAAAAATGGGACTACCTCCATTTATAAAGCTTTTATGCAGTGAAAGTAAATCTAAGAACATTAAAAAGATACTTTAGTGAACAAGAGAAAATATTCATACATTATATAACTGACAGAGGGCTAATATCCAGAAACACACACACACAAAATAACACAGTAATAAATAGATAACCCAATTGATAAATGGGAAACCAATATGAACAGACATTTCACCAAATGGATACCCAGTCAATAGATACAAGAAAAATGTTCATTATTGCTTCTAATAAGAGAGATGCAAGTTAAAATCCCAGTGAACTAGATATCTTCTCATTTTCAAGAGAGCTGCACATATTAAAAAGACCTCCAGCAACAAGTCCTGAAGAGGACGCAGAGAAAAAGAAGCCTTATACTACTGGAAAAATGTAAACTGATGTCACCATTCTGGAAAGCATTCTGGATTTACTTTTAAAACTGAAAATATAAAGTCTGTAGAACTTAGCAAAACTACTCTTGATGGGCATTTTTGTTATTTCTGTTTGCTATTAAAAATAATATTGCTATGAACAGTAGTGAACATGCTTTGTGTGGGCTTATGTTTTTATTTCTTTTGAATGAGATTATAAATGCTGAGTCACATGCTAATTCTATGTCTTACATTTTTGAGGAAGTATCAATCTGTTTCTTACAGCAATTAAACCACAGTTTATTTAACACTTGATATAATTTTTATTTTAGTCTTCTAGTTGTAATTCATTATGGCTTTGCTTTGCATTTCCTTAGTGATACTACACTTCATTTTTAAAGGAGTTATTGGTTATTTATGTCATTTTTTGAAATGTGTCTATTCAAATTCTTTGACTATTTTTAAATCGAGTTAAATCTGTTTGGGTTTTGAGTTGTTAAGAATTCCTTATATATTCTTGATAACATTCTTATTAGATATAGTCTTTACAAATGTTCTTAACTGATATATAAATTATATATAATACATTGTAATATTGTATAATTAAAACTATATGCACTTATATAACTTTAATAATATATACAGTAATTAAAACACTAAACAGTTAGTATAGGAAGAGTTATTGCCCCCTATTCATTAATGCAACTTAGTTTTGTGCCACTGTAATCTTTATTTTCTTCTTTCCTCTGCCACTGATCTTACAGTTGTCCTAACTTCTGATCACTCCTGTTGCATATTCCTGGAATAACCCCCAATTTACCTCCTTAAATTGAAGTCACTCTTCTGACTTAAAATAAATACAAATTTCTTATCTTTTTTAGATATCTAAAATTGTGTAAATCTTGTAATGATTACCAAAATGGCTATTGTGTGTTTTAAGTATTTCTAAAAATATGACTCCCTTTATTAGTTTGCTAGGAGTGTCAAGAATTTCCATCTACTGTTGAAAGACAAAATAAGAAATAAATTATGGGTTTACTTTCATTCTCAGTAATCTTTAAATCAAGCTAATGGCCACAATTTATAATCAACTAACTTCAATCAGGTAGAAATATATTTATAATCTAAGGCAATGATAGTCATTTTTAGATTAGCACAGCATTGTCACTACAGTGACAATTTCCACTTTTTTCTGTACCCATGGATTTTAAAAAGAAATGGTGTTAAAACAGAAGCATTATTCAATGTGTTTAAATTTTGCCAACCCCTATGTTTTTGAATTGAATTTCTAAAGCTGCTTTCTTGTGAGATTTAGTTTATGTTCTTCTTCAGCTGTCTACTTATTAACACGTAATCATTTTTCTAACTACATTTTATAGCAGCTCCTATGTAAAAAAAATGACTCTTTACAAATTTTGAAATTGTGTCTTCTTTTAAAACATACATAGAAAGGAAAGTATATACTTATATTTTAATAGGACATAGGCATGACTTTTAAGAATTCTAAAGCACCATGTAGTTAAGGAAAATATAAATTACATGAAATGTTCATCCTTGGTGTAGACTTTTTATTAAAGTTTAATAGTCATTCAAAAAATGCTTAAGTATTATGTTTACTGCCAAAGCAGTGTCATTAAGTAAAATTTTCAGCAAACTATCAACCAAACTAGAGATAAAAACAGCTCTCTCTAATGTTGTTCTTCCAAGTTGCTAACTTTCTAATAAGATAACATCTATTATAATTTCTAGTTCCATGGGCTTTTTTTGGAAGTTTCAAAATTTGTGCACATGAAAGTATTCACTATATGAGCTTTGAAGTTTTGCTTCATTTGTAAACATACATTCAGGAATGTGTTTGTGAATCCAGCCTTGTTGCACATGGCAAAATTTGTATAGTATTCCATTTAGCAGATATGCTTTCATTTGCCAATTCTGTTATTGATGAATATTTGAGCTATTTCCATTGTGGTTTGCTTAAGCTATTTTAAATAAAAGTCATTTGAATTTTTGCATGTTGAACATAAATATATACCTATGTTGAATTTGTACCTAGGAGTAAAATTGCTGAGTTATGACGCATATTTATAATTATCATTAGTAAATTCTGCCAATCATTTTCCAAACTATGAATGCAGTTTCTTTTTATTTTTCATGGAATGCTCACTCTTGAAACGCATCCATCTATTTCTGAGAACCTTAGAATGCTATATCTTTAGTTGAGTTATCACCTTATAGCCTCTATTCAGCATCAAACACATGGACACGAAAACCCTCAGAAGAATTTAACTTATCTGAATTTGACTTTATGCCATGCTGATTCATACTAAATAGACAAGAGAAGCAATTTTGAAAAATGTGCTTCAAATTTCAGAAAAAAAAAGCAAATATATATTATTGTTTTGATCCACTGGTTTTAGAATTCTATGCAATAATTTATCTGATATCTTTGCCAATTTGGACATGTTCAATAGATATCTGGTGAATATATAATATTTCCATGAATGCCTACTTTAGACTTTATTCTTAAGTGACAATTGATGTTATGCAGTTAATTTCTTAATCATTTCTACCAGCAGAGTAATGGGAACTATAAAAAATATTTCTCTTTTAAGAGAAATAGACTGAGTGTTTACACATTTTATTTTTAAATATGTTCTACAGGAATTAATTCTACTAAATATTTATATATGAAGACTTTGATTATTTTAGATATTTCATTTTTTAAAAAATGATCTTCCCTACTTGAATAAACTGGGCTTTGCATTTCTAAGAATTATTGTAATTGCAGTCATAGACATTATGTAATTATTGAGGACTCTTCAGTTTAGAATATTGAATAAAGTATTTTGAAACAATTTAAAATAAATGAACAGAATATACTTTTTATGAGCTTGTATTTTATCAAGGGAACTCTAAACTTTTAGCTATAAATTCCCTCTGTCTCTTTCTTATTCAGTCTCTCAGTCTCTCAAACAGGCATTAAGCAAAAAAAAAATATTTTTTTGACAAGTGCATATGTTTATGCAACCAATAATAAAATCAAGATGTTGAATATGTATATATATACATATTATGTATATATATAATATGTATATATGAATATGTATATAATATATAAAACAATGAAAAGACCCCTGTAAATGTCCTTCTGCACACACCTGGACTTAAACAGCCTCTAGTCAGCTTTCTGTCACTGTAGATTGTCTTACCTAAGGTTACATATTAATGCATAAATGAGTACAGAACATACTCATATGTTTGGCTTTTTGCTCTTTATAAACTTATCGATATTTCCAGTTGATACCCATCTTGGTTGGTTAAAATCTGAAAGTCTCCCACCTGTGTGACATCTGGGAAAGGCTCAGTTTACAATTGTGCTTGTGTAGACAGGGTTAAGGTGCAGGATATGAAAGTTCACTTTATACTTGTACAGCCTGATATATAGCAATCTTTGCTGTCTATGGTGGTTCTTTTTATGTATCTCCTTGCTAGAATTCTGACTATACGTTCCAGCTGCCTCAGCCTCCCTGAATAGCAATTATCTCTTTTAAACTCAGTGTGACTGTCATTTATTTTTGAGTACTTGTTTCTTGTCCTTGATTTTCTCAAATTACCTTCAGGCATAAAGCCAGGGTGATTGGAGGGCTTACTTCCCTTGTTTCTCTCTCAGATATCACAATCTGGTGCTTTCTCTTGTCCAAAGCCTGCTAGCAGTTGCTTCATACAGCTTTCTAGTTGTATATGGTGAGAGTTCAAATTATGAATGCTCTATTCCAGCATAGCCAACAGTTAAAACCCATAGTATAGTTTATAAGAAAAAATAGTAGTCTAAAACACAATATGAGAGTTGTCTCCTTTAACTGGATTTTAACAAACTGATAGTCATTAATTAATATTCCAATTTTAGCACATTAGTTTAAATTAATATTCTGAAATTTGAAATAATTGGTTGACAATGCTACTAATCCACAGAAAACTATTATATTCTTATAGTAGGAAGATAATTTGACACTATTTAGTTTGTTGAAATATTGCTTAACAAGACACCAATAATTATTATATTGTATTGCACTTTGAGAATGGGTTATAAGGTTATTATATCAGGTTAAAAACTCATGTTGTTTCTAAATGATGACAGATAAACCATGCTATAAGCACTCTTATCCATTGAAAAATTAGCCTTCCTTCTTGATGGCCTATAGTTTGCAAATTATTTTGCTGTTATTTTTCCATTATCCTCCTAGGACATCAATGTTTCATTTTTATAATCAATCATGTTCAACTCTCTTGTTTTGAAAAAAAAATAATATGTATTAACCATTCTTCTTGTTAGAGAGAGGATATATACAGAGACTTGTTGAAAGTGAGAAACAACATATACTATTTTCTAATTTAATGTAAAATGTACGTTAACCTGGAAAAGATGTGAATTAAACAGACCATTCAAAGTGAAATTGAAAAAAGAATTTTCCCATTTGTAGATACAATTGTTAGTTTCAGAAATTGTCCCTACAACAAGCCCTCTCCATTCCCCACAAACTTCACATTTCTCTAGCCAATAGAACTATATATTCTCCATAATCTCTTTTGTCACAATGCAAAGTAATATTATTTTCTGCACTCATAATAGCAACCATGCCAGCATATAGGAACAATTTTGTATTTCAAAAATTGTTTATGGTGACAAAGTATATTATGTGAGATTTGACCCAATGCTGAGAATTTAAATATACACATTACAGTTTAGTCATATTGATGGGACTATGAGGAAATTAAGAGATGAAGGTCATGATAGGTGTGAGAAACAAAATTATAAATATAAATATGATAAAATATTAGTGGCTTTAACAATCTAAAAGCTTAGGCCATAATGGTTTTTCAACTTTTCTGACACCACATTTTGATTATCTATCATCTCTATCTTATATAAGTTATAGAGTGTTTTGAAATATTTTTGGAAGTTGAATGTCATCTATGAAGAGGTTCATGTATGTACATATAGCATTAATTCAATATGCAAAAAAGATAATAATAGTCAAGAAAATGCAAGCACATAACTCATTTTGAAGATTTTTGTGACAGTATTAAGATATTTCACCAATCTGTTTGATTTTTTTCTTTCAAGATTACTAATCAGCTCTATCTATACAAAAGTATTATAGGTAGATATACAATAGAATATAAAAATGCTAAAATAAATAGTTAGAGACTGATTTATATTGAAGCTAAACCTGTAAGTATTTAGAGCTGGAATCATTAAGAAGGTAATTATGTTAAATGGGACCATAACGATGAGATCCTTAACTGATAGAGGAAGAGATGCCAGCTCTTTTTCTATACAAACACAAAAGACAAATTAGAAAAGAACATAGAGGGAAATAATCTATGAAACAGGAAAAGAGGTCTCACAAAAAACTAACCATATTGCGATCTGGATCTTAGACTACCAGTGTATAATACTACAGAAAATAAATTTATATTATTTATTCAGTCTGTGATATTTTATTATGGCAGCCTGAACAGACCAATACATAAAGTTGTGTTATTTTTAGGTTAAAAACTTTGGTTGATTTATTTAATAAATTACTAAATATTATTTAATATTTAAATAAATTATCAAGATTCATACAATTATTGTCAAATGATTCCAATCAATGTAAAAAGGAAGTCTATGATATTTTCATTTATAAACTATAAGAAATGAAATACCATTTACTTACAACACACAAACACTTTCTTGTTTGCTTGTGTCTCTTTGTGTCCTGAATGTTGTTATATTTTATAAGAAATGACATCTAGATCTAAACTCAAATGTTGCCATTAGTAATGATCATTTTTTTTTGAGGCAAGAATTTCCTACAGCAATTGTTAGATGATCATAAAATTACTATTTTACAAGAGCTTGTCTTCTAAAAACAAGATGAATTATCTTCTGAAATCTATTAGGTCACTGATTAGTGTTCTTATGTTTTCTTTCTCTTTTAAAGGTTCATTTTCAATGTGAATGAGTTCTATTTCATGTATGATAGGGGATTAATGGTTAGATAACTACACATGTGATACTGTACTAAAAATCGGAAGTACTAAAGCAAATAAATGGACATATTTGAAAACATTAAAAGTAAGATGTTTCAGTCTCTGACCTTGGCAAATGTTGATAATATACTAATAATATTCTGAATTCAAAAATATTTTGAATTTAACTGTATATTGGAGATTTAGTTAAAGATAATACCTCAAATTTATTATGTGCTGAAGTTCAATATTCACGTACAAGAAAGGAAATAAAACAATCAAGAATAAAAATCATACATGAAACAATTTGCATGAAATGCTTATTCCAAATACATTTGTAAAACTGCATTAGGGTTAAGCCAGAATAAACCTTACCAGTCCTGCTGACCATTCATTGGCATTCAAGATCCCATGGTACTCTTTGCAGTAACAGAGGCATTAACCCTGAAGTTCTGGCCTTATTCCAAATCTATTAATTAAATTCTCCTTACCTTATATTCCCCACATATTTCCAATTAGGAAAATTATTCTTCATTTCTCTTTGATATTACCAGTGGGAAATAGTTCTGGCACAATTCTCCTGTATCTGCTCTCCCTTGGAATTTAACTTCAACACAGCTTGAAATTTGGGATGAATGATATCTTTATATTTAAAGTACTCTGCCCTCTAATAAGTGGTGGCACATGCACCACTGGACATTTTATAGAACATGCTGTTCAGATAAAATGTGGCATCTTGCTTCTATGTATTTTAAATCTCTTAATCATAAAGCATCATAAGGAAAGAAAAGTAGATGACAACTTCCAGGATATTTTAATGTACAGGGAGGACTTTCCTGACAAGAAAATAGAATTTATGCTAATCAAAACATAACTAGGAATTGCTAAGATTTTTCTTTCTTTCTTTTTCTTTCTTTCTGTTTTTTTCTTTCTTTCACTTTTAAACCACTACAGCTGTCTATGTGGGGGAAAGAACAGATGGGATGAATTATATATTTAAACACCCTTTGACATCACTTCAAACACCTTGGCTCCTTTTCTGTAAATGCAATTTAACTATTTTCCCACTTTATAGACATAATACTCTTTGTATTTTATTAAAATGTAATGGACTTGACTAGCAACAAAATATATGTTAAATATTTTAAGTTATGCATTATAGTTACAAAGTAATATAATCTTCTAATTCAAAATTTATGTCAAATAACTCATTTTATTTTCTAAAAAAGTGTTATTGCAAGATTTAAAAACCATCCCCTTCTATCTCCTAACATTAAGATTTCCAAGTCAATATTTATTTCAAGAATATATTCACTGTTTGATAAGTTGGCATGATGTAGAGACTGATATCTGCAAGGTTTTTTGGGATTTCTGACAGATCTATGTAATTCATATATGGTGTTTGATAGTGCATCATGGTGACAGAACTTAAGATGGAGTCATTCATTCATTTACCAAACAAATGTTATATAATTACTTATCATGTGATAATTATGCATATAACAGCTATATTCTTATACCTTACTGAATAACAAAGATGGTAACCCCCTTAATAAATGAAAAATAAGCTCAGAACCATGAAGTAAAAAAAAATTATAAAGACGTCTTTATTTTTTTTCAGACGTATGTCTGAAAATATTATGTATACATAAGAGGTGCGAAAAGATCTCTTTGGGAGGTGATATTCATACAGAGACATGAATGAAGTGTAAAAGTGGGCAATGCTGATTATATGAAGAAACATTTTCTACATTATAAAATGGTAGGTGCAAAATATTTGAGGTAGTAGGATGTTTGCTGTGTTCTTGGGGCTGAGTGCCATGGCTGCATTCAAGTGAGTAAAGAAAGGAGAAATGCCCCCACCTAAGAGTCATGGCCTACATTTTAACCCAAACTGCTAATGATTTAAAGTTTTAAGATTAAACTGAATATGTCTATCTCTGCATTGATACTGGTAATATGATAATAGTTATTGTGAGAACTAAGTAGCATTTTTTTCATTAAAAATTCCTATGAAATCAAGTTTAAAAGGTTTAAAAGGTTAAATTACTTCAGATGCTAAAAGGACAATCGAAAAAAGAAAAAGCTAATCTTTTAGAATTCTCATGTAGTGATATATGAATCCATTATTAGTTATAATTCTGTAGGCATCACCGGCACCTGAGTCAAAATATCTTTGTATATTAATCCTCTTTGTTTCCAGATCTGTATATCTACCCCCTTCTCTCTTGTCCACTATGTTCAATATCAAGATCCACTTACCATCTATGATAAAAAACACCTCTCTTAAAATGCTTTAAGTGTCTAATTGTTTTAACTTCTTTAATTGTCTTGACAGTTTCATTTGTATAGATATTTGTTACTATATATAGTAACTTAAACAAAAAGACACATATATATAACTATATACAACTATATAGCTATATATAGATGTTTAAGTTACTATACATATACTTATATACATATATATTATATATGTATATAACTACATATAGTAGCTATATACATAGTTGTTATACATAGTACAGTATAGTAACTATACATAATCACTATATATATAATAACTATATACAAAATAATTCAAATTAAAAATTTATATATATAGTTATATATATTATAGTTTGGAGAATTGTTAATTTATACTACATATGCATATGAACTCAAAAATAATTCCTACAAAAGTGACAAATATTATACTCATGCTTCTTTCTCTGTATTGAATTTGTATTACCTATATTTATGAAAAACCTTACCTCCTCTTGTATGTTAACCTATGTCCTGTACTTCCTTTATATGGACCTTTATTCTTCCTCTCTATAAGTAGTTCCTGAAATCATTTGTCACTGTGATCTCCTTTTCTGAATGTTTATAGATCTTAAAATTGTACTAATCAATCTACTCCCTGATTTCATGTTACCTGCTATTGTTCTTTAGTTTTGTGTATTGACTTTAAGTTGTTCCTTGAATGTCTGCTGCTAAATTTTAAGTGCTTCAAGTGTCAGATGCACAACAGGTGCTAAATTTTTTTTCCAGTGATGCCAGAAAAACAAAACAAGTTTAAAAATTAAAGAATGCTTTCAATCAACTGAGATTTTGATCAAAGAGTAATAGTCACCTTACTTTCTACATTTTTTTTTTTTGGTCAAAATCAAGCCCTGGGTGTTGAAAGCAGATAAGACCCTAGGAAAATACAATAGTTTGCCTTTGGCATTTTTTGATTGTTTTTCTCCTTGTTCCTTCCCCTATTCAAAATGTTAGTGAAAGTCTTCGCAGAGGATATACTTGTTAAATGGCCATGGCTTCTTTTTTTCATATCATAAAACTCTCATTTCATCTCCTATAGACAGATTATTTTACTTTCAAAGGAGGATATAAACAAGTGTTTAACTTAATTTAAATAACATAAGTGGTTATTAAGTTGTATCCATTCTAGTTGTGCATTTGACTTCAAAGGGTATTAACTATGGTGTCATCATAGTGCAGCCACTTCTACTGCATATATTTTCTCTATCTGCCCCCCCCCAATATTTCCACTTTCTGTTCTTAATGGCTGGGATACTCTTCCCCTTCATTCCCTTTATATATATGCTTGATGAAATGAATTCATCTCTCCTTCTATTTCTTTATATATGAAATGATGAATGTATATCTAATGAGCTTAAGATTCCTTTAAACTTTGTATTTTTGTAATAGAATAGTAAAATTGCAGACTGCTGGCTCTATTCCAGGAAATCTGCCAAGTGCTTATTATACAAGGAAGGTATTATTGCATCTGTCAGATGAAGAACCTAGAATTCAGAAAAGAAATGTTAATAGTGTAATTTCAAACAGCCTTTGGATTTTGAACTCTTTTCACTAGATCACACTGAGTCCTCTTATCTTTCTCATTCAAATTCAAATTTGTTTCATTCAATTAGATATATCCTGTATCTCCCCAGTTTGACCTGTGTATATGTGTGATTATAGCAAAATAATTTAGAGTCAGATTATATACTATAGCTGGTTGTACTTTGTAGAAGGCTAACATAGTATTTAAGTGGCCGACTAGAATTGTACAGTGCTTCCTCTATTGAGACTAGAAAGGAAAGAAAAAGGATAACTGAAATATTAATCACTGTCAATCAGTGTCAATATCTTCTTTTATAGATGTTTTTTTTTTTAATGTGTGTTGTTTTGTATAGTTTTGCAAATAAAAACAGGATTTTCAATATAAAGGCAGAACCTGGGATCTGGAGTATAAATGGGATAATTGGCTTTGCATAGTAATAAAAATGGTATGTATATATTTTTTACAATGGAAGTTGGTGTTGGAAAGGAGAATGAGCAGAGTCTTCCCAAGTAAGGACACAAACAACATGGTTAGAAGATGGAACTTATGATCAGATGCAGTGGAAAGGTGAGCAAAGAAATTTCAAAAGCAAGTATATATATATATATATATATATATAGTTTTTATATATAGTTTTTATATATATAGTTTTTATATATAGTTTTTATATATATAGTTTTTATAGTTTATATATATATAGTTTTATATATATAGTATATATATATATATATATATATATATATATATATATATATATATATAGTTTTTGATGGAGCATACATTGAAGTTTGTCATAAAAATGCCAGCTAGTGAATGAAGCATATCACATATGCAGTGTCTTGTGGGAGCATTTGGAGAAAATCCAAGAAAAGAAGCTGATTTCTGCATCTTAGATCTATAGAACAGAAGAAGAAGAAGAAAGAATCAAGTTAACAAAAAGAGATTACAAAAAGCAGGAATTCTTCTATTAAGATAGGCCGGAAACTTAGGCTGTAGCAATTTCTTCTCATAAGGGGAAGGGAAAGGACTTGGTAAGGACAAACATCTTAGTCTCAAGGGATTTCACTGTGCTTATTTAATTCTGCATATCAGAATGGAATATCTAGAAGATCTAGCTCTAAGAAACTTGTTAGTGGCCTGATTGGGTGACCTTCAACATATGATAGTGTAGTTAATTCTGTAAAATATTGTGTCATTAAATATAAGAACAGTCTTACTGTTTGAAAATTTGGATATATTAAAATACTTTGTGTCTAGAGGTATAGTCCTGTATAATGTCAGTCATGTCAATCTTTTTGTTTTTTTGAACAAGTTAATCTAAAGTAACTTCTAAGATGAGAGCAAATATTATAAATTGATTGTAATGTCACAGAATTAGCAACTGGCAAGTGTAGTTATAAGAAACCCCATATTGAATTTATTCATAAAGGAAAAAGAGGGAGGATCCAGAATAGTAAAGAAGAGGTGGTGGTGGGTATGAAGGTTTTGGTACACAAATGAGTAAAACAATAATACTATTTTATAAGGTAGTTTGATAAGTGACGTATTTATCTACTTAATGGCTATAATGCTAGATCTGAAACTTGCTCTATTATATCTTACTCTAAATATACTTATGTGGTAACATTGAAAATGAAACATTTTCACAGAATTTAATTGAAGACAATGCTGTGTTTTCATTAAAATGTTGCTAAACACAAACTCACTATCCAATAGCATAGAAGCCAAAAATCTTTCTACTACACATTGAGAAAAGTGCCAATTTATTGTAAAGTCACCAGCAGGAGGCTGGAGACAAGGTGCTCAAATCAGTCTCTGCAAGCATGACACTTGGAGAAGTGTATATGGGGTTGAAGAGCAAAGAAAGGATTAAATGCAATTGGTAGAATCTGTTATTGTATTCTATTGAGTCGTGGCATATCTAGAATTTGAGTGTGGAATTACAACACAGCTGAGCACATCTCAACCTTGAATGTTCATTTAATAATGAACCTGATAGCTTAATTCAATCATGTTTTTTTTTTTTTTTTTTTTTTTTCTGCCAGGCAATAAGAGGTCACTATAGGGACAGTGAATGTTCTCTTAGAAACACAGCTGTCAACTTATAAAAAATCTTTTTTCCCTGTTTTAAATGGATATGGTGCTTTTGTTTCTTTGTTTCACTTGCGAGTTGGACTTGCTCTTCTTGATACAGCTTTTGCTCTAATTCAAAGTCTTTAACAACGCTCACATTGGGTAATACAAATTCAAGTTATGGTGAACTCTTCTCTTTTTCAGCAAGACTTTTTGGCGCAACATGAAAATGGTCAGCTAAACTGAGGGAACACTTTCAAAGTTACTGAAATAATTTATTGTTTTCAATACAATTCAGTTTTCTATTTGTCCTATCAGGTATTAGCTTTTTTGCAGAAATATATTCTCCTACTTTATTCTGATTTTAATACATTTGAAAGTGATCTGCCTTTAAAAAGAACATACACAAACACAAAACATATATGTGTATGTTTTTATGTATGTGTATGTGGAGAGAGACTGAATACTAAATACTAAAAGCTTAAATACCCTGATACTTTCAGCTAGTAACTCACAACAGCAACAACTTTTCTGTTTCCTAAAGTCATGGTATTTGTGATTACACAGTTTGCTTTCTACAAATAATAAGAAAGGCATCTTAAGATTGTTATAAAATGGTCATATACACATAACCATATTAAACAAATACCTGTTTGTGAATGTCTACATATAATAGTGCTTACTTATGGGATTTTTTTTTAACAAATGGATTATTATAACAGCGACTGTCTTATCAATATGGTGATTCACAATAGTGAATTTTCCTATTGACAACCTTGACATTTACTCAAATAGTGCTTGACTCCTTTGTTCCAATACCAACACTAACCTTTTCTTCCCAAATAATTCTACTTTGACAGAGAAAGGCTAGCAACCTAGGGATAGCCCTTTGTCTGTGAAGTGTGCACACTGACAACACATAGATGGACAAATGCAGTCACTTCTACATGCTTCTGTTACCTGCCTACTTTTTACTCAGTGATCTCTTTCCAAGCCACAGTACCATGTTCCCAATCGACTCCCCAACCAATGGAATTCAACTTTTTTCCTATTTTTTTCTTTTTCCCAAAATATGATATAAGTTCACTCTCCCAGTTTTTGATTCTGAATCTTGGAGCTGCTACTTTGTGCTGATGCAGATCAAGTAATGTGATTTCTTTTACTAAACCCTGAGTAACAAATCCTGGACATTTATGCCCATTGGGTAGATAAGCACTTGTTCTCTAGGTAGTAATATTTTGATGTCATAAAAAATGCATTTAAAGAATATACTTAATGCACTTGGAAAAACTGTCATCATAGCATTGTAAACATTCATTAACACCTGCACACTATGTTACAATCACATTCATCTAACAATGTTTGTTCCCCTGTTAGTCAATGAGGATAGACAAGTGAATAAAATAAGAACCATTAACCTTGATGGGTTTTATAGTCTGATGCAAGGAAAATCATGTCATTATGTCATTTGGTATAATATACTGTAAATACACATCCAAAAGTAAGTTAAACCAAATAGGGATTGCATCTAGCAATGTCTAAAATTACTGAATTTATATAGTAGGTGGACTGTATGACTGTTTAACTATTCTATTTTGAAAATGTTACAAATGAAAGTTATAACCTGTAAAATTTTTCTTTGGGTTTTATACTATATTATCCTATATTATCTGAACTCTACTTGCCCATAGGCTAATTTAAATTACTAGTTTTTCTTCTTAGTAAAACAATTTAAAAATAATAATACAAGAAAATGGAAATCATGGAAAGAAACTCAGTAATGAAGCTAATTTTTCAGGGTGCATGTTTAAAAACTCCCAAGACAATTTTGTTCTGACATAAGAATGAAAACAGTTATATTACCCACAGATATAATGGATTTTGTTTATAAGAGAGCTAAGTGATTTAAACATATGGGGTTTTTCTAGGTGAAAAGAGATGAAGGTTCATTTTAACCATAACAGAATAGCAAGAGAAAAGGAAAGATGCTGTAGATGGATACAAGAAACTAATGCATTTCCAATTTTTCAAAGACAAGTATGAGTTGTTATGACGGTTTATAGTATTTCATAGTCCTCCACACACAAAGAGTTAGTTACCCAGTTTTTTCCCATGGGTTATTATGTATGTGTATGAGTTCTTAGGCTTATAGTTTCAGTACTATAGAATTGAGACAATCCCTTTGGGCTGTTCAGACAAGGGTGATATAAACGGTGCCTTCCTGAGGCCAGTAGAGAGCTGAGCAACTAAAAGAACACACTGCCTGCCCCCAAAGTGTGATGGAAGAATATAAAAGCAAACCCTCCAGGGATTATAGGTTTTTCAATGAGCTTAATACAAGTATACAAGCATAAAAGCTTAGGAAGGTCAGGACAACTAAGTGATCTTGTAATGAGCATGTCTTGTAATGAGCAGGAAGCAAGGGTTACTTGTGCCTGAGGTGAGGACAGATTACTGAGAGCACCTCCACACACCCATATTGAGGCTTAAGTACTGAGTTTGCTGAAACTGAGGCTAAGGAATAATTAAACTAAAAAATCTTCTGGGAACTGACTTTTTGTGGTTAGGGATATAGTAAAATTAGAAGGAGGCCCTCCAGAAACACAGATGTATTGGACATATGAAGATGGAAAGCAGGACTAGAGACATTCAGGTCCCAAACCTTATTAAAGGATAGTTCTTAATTCTGCCTTTAATGATTTAACAGATGCGATGAACCCTAGTCTAACTAGAGTTTCAACAAAACCAGAATCCAACTCATCTTTATACTCTATTAACACTACTGCTCTGATAAAAAGAATATGCCCTCTTCTGAGCATATATATGAGCTATTGGTTATCTAATGGTCCTTTACAGATAATATTTAGTGTCAATAATAAATTTGAGACACATACAGAAACATGGCTACTATGTTTCTTAATATAGAGTTAATAACAAACTCCTAGTAAATAGAAATATCTCTTTTTAATTCATAGCACTTGCTGTGGTTTCTGTCTGATAATTACCTTTATTATCTATTCACAACATCCTTGGGGTCTTATAATTGTTTCCTTAGCTTCTAAATTAAATTTGTTCTAATTTATTTATATATAAATTTCACATCATTGTAATCCCAGGTATTTAACCCCCCCATCCTCCCTGCCATTCCCCCGCTTTCCCTCCTGCTCAAAGTTGTATGCTTCAGTTTGGTGCTTAGCTTGTTTTGACTTTTCCTCAAGGCTTTTGTTTATTTTTTAACTATATCCCATATATTAGTGATATTATTTGGCTTCTGTCTTTTTTCTTTTTGAGTTGTTTCTGTTAATATGATTTCTTCTAAGTACACCCATGTTGTCCTAAAATCATCAAATTTGTAATTTTTAATTCATGAATAATATTCCATCATGTATATATACCACATTTTTTTCATTAGCTCATTTATTCTTGTTTTGTGATCATTTAAGGGTCAGTTTTGTCTGTAACAAGTTTAAAACTTCCAACATATTCTGATAAAAATGTACATGTATCAAATATAAATAAACTATTTCCATATTGATCAGAGCTATAATTAAATTAAGGTGCTATAGCATAGCCAAGTAGGCAGTTACAGGAACAGTGGCTTATCTTTGGTTTGTCAATGATGGTGTTTTTAATGAGTGTAACAATTGAACTGACCAAAGATATATTGAGTTTTAACTATATTGTAACAACAGAAGGACTAGACATGTTGCTTCTCATGATAACTGAAACTGAGCTCTTTGAGCTTCTATTTTCTCCTTTGGGCCACTATTGTCATTCTGCACTTGCCTGGTTTCATATTATACCTCATTTTTCCAGCCTCAGATGTAGCCTTTAGGTTATTTATTTTCTATGACACATTCCTGACCCTAACTGCAAAAGGAAAAGTTCTTTTCATTTTGCATCACCAAAATGGAAGAGTTATGATAAGTAAATAATAGGTATAATAAATAAAAATGTGGATTTTTAACAAATTCCCATTAATGAATCCTTTAGCAATAAATACCTATCACCTAACTCTGTGATCCTGGAGTTATATCTTTAAAAAACCATAAAGTTTTCAGCCCAAGTCTGAAAGCATTTTTACTTTGAATTTCTCAGAATCAATGTAATCTTCATTGGCTATCATCTTTCGCTGAATACCAAGTTTGTTATTCAAAAACAGTGGGTCTGCATTTTTAGGATTTTGCAATGGAAGAAGGAAAGCAGTGGGTGTTCATGTGGTCTTACTGTTTCATTTGTTCTTCATTTAAATCTATTTTAATCCTTTAGAATAATATTATTGTAGTTCATTCTCTGATCTAATTAAAACCTCTATGAAGAATAGACTCAATAATAAACAAACCTGAGTTTTCTTTGAATTACATTGCCAGCTTCAGAAATGTGTCATTAATAATGTTTCTTCCCTGAACTTAAGGTGTATTTCATTTATAAAATCAAAGAACCAATAATTGCCCTTCTTGAACTCAGTACCTTGTTTCATTTCCATAAGAGTTATTACATTGACCTACTTGTTGGTTTTATATTTTTCTTTCTATTTATAAAAATATTTTGAATTCTAATCATTGTGTCCAAGGTGAAAGCTAGAGTTCCTAATGTAGCATGATCTACAGATAGTTTGTTTTATACTTTCTGAGCCATCATTTTGTACAGTAATGAAAGCATAAAGCCCTGCAAGACATTGGTTTTTATATCCCCTGTCTCTAGTCTGACCCCTGTTTATTGCTTTCTGATTATAATTTAGTCAATTGAGTTGCTGACATAATAGCTATATAATATAAACTGTGCTTTCCAAGTACATTGATAAGGATATTAAGCTCAATCTACTATGCACAAAGGATTCAAAAACCTTGTTAATGCCACATTAATGTTAGTACATCACAATGGTATTTGTGAATACCCCAAGTCCCTTGGAGTTATACTTGGCAGTAACTCAAGGTATAACTGAAAAGAAAGTCACCAACCATCTGTCAGTGCAGCTGGGTGAGGGTAACAAGTTCATAACAAAGGGAAAACAAATTTAAAGCTAAGAGTGATCATTGGTGACATTTCAAGAAAAAGATTGTCATAATATGCTATTAAAAATTTGAATATTTGCCCTGCAATATTAAAACATTACTTTTTTTTCTTTTGCCAGTTATTAATTTCAGTAAATAATCTCAAACATTACTATCCTGGTCAAATGTTTTATTGTCCTTAACTTTTCAAGGACAAAAGAACAATCAATATTCAATTGGTGTTCTTATTATCTCACAGATGAGAGATATAATTTCTTCATATGTGTGTAAAAGCAACAATTGAAAATCCAGTTTAAAATGACTTCTGTGATTATCCATTTCCTAGTTAAATGAGTCAATAATAACTAAATTGATTGAGAAACAAAGAGTTAATGGACATTATATTTTACCAAATGTTCACCAAATCATGCATGCCTCCAATCATTCAAAATACTTAAATACTTTGAGACCTCTGTGTTGTACACATTTTAAGTACGAATTTTAATTTCAAGATCATAATATTATGACTGTGAGGTAAGGATCAGGACTCTCCTGCTGTGTCTACTGTATTGCAGTATCTCAGTTTTCACATAGATGGCCCCCCCAACCAATAGTTTGACGTCTTACTGCCTTAGGAGTGCTGATGTATTGGATCTTAGGTATGTAATTTCAGAAAAGAAACATAAAAGAAAAAAAATTGCTTTTTACTAATAAAAATATTAAACATTCTGCATTATCAATAATTATTTGATATATTTTGTGACACGTTTAAATTGATATATATATATTAGTGAATATCAAATCATATTTTCTTATTAAAGTTGATATTGTCTAAACTCACTCTAAAATAGTTGTAAGGTAGCCTACATTGTGATTTTTTTTTTTTTTTGGAAATTTATGTTGTGTTAGGTTTAGTTTATAACATTGTAAGTTTCAGGTGTGCAACATTGCACTTTTATATCTGTGTATGCTACAATATGATCACCACCAAAATCTTCTTTCTCTCCAACCACCATACAATTGGCCACCTTTACCTGTTTTAATGTCCCCCAATTCCCTTCTACTTTGATAACTACCAATCTGTTCTCTTACTGCAACCATGATTTTGTTTTATTCATTTACTTTCTTTAACTTCCATATGAGTGAAATCTCATAATATTTGTATTTCCTGGCCGTTTTATTTCACGTAATATAATAACCATTTTGTTCATCTATGTTGTTGCAAATCTCAACATTTATATGCTATATATACAGACTAATATGCTATTTTGTATATATATATATTGCATATTCTATTGTTTAATCCATCAGTGAGCACTTAGGTTATTATAAATAATATTACAATAAGCATAGGAGTATGTATATGACTTTGGATTAGTGTTTTCATATCCTTAAGAAGTGGAATAGCTGAGTTATATAGTAGTTATATTTGGCCTAGAGAAGGAAGAAACTAGGAAAATGATACCAACAAATGTTTACTTATCTTGGAGTAACCTTAACAATGGAGGTAATGAGCTTACACAAAGAAAACTATAAACTATGTTAAAGGAAACAGAGGACACAAAGTAATGGAAAAATATACTATACTGATGGATTAGAAGAATTAGCATTGTCAACATAACAGCCCTACTTTGTAATATGGAGAATTCAATGCAATTCCTATCTATGTTTCAATGAAATTCTTTACAGAAATAGAACAAACATAACTAGAATTCATACATATTGAGAATATCTTATTTCAATAAGGGGAGGCTGATCTCACAATAATTTACCTTATTTTCCTTTGGGGAAAGAAAAGGCGGTCTCCTTTGTATTGAACAGAAAACTCCATACTGGTAGTTAAGACTACGTTTGCATACCTCAAATCTCCATTTTGGGACTGTCATTTTCTTTGAACAACTATAATGTGATCAGGTTATATTATGAACTTAAACTTTCCTGCTTAAATTCTCTATCAGTATAGTATGCTGTTTATCTAATGACTTTAGAGCATTTAAGTATCTTTTAAAAGAAAAAAAACATTTCAAAATCTGTAAGTTTCTTTGTCCTTTGATTCAACTTTATTAAAATTTACAATTAAATTATCAAAAGTTTTAAAGGATTTTTTAATATTAGCACAGATATACAGTAACATTTAAATTGTATTACTTGAATATTTAATATCTAAGAGAGATTTTTAATATTTAACCATTAGTTAGTTGTATAAACATGAACTTAATAACCAATTTTGTTCTGTAACCTTAAATATACACTACAAATTAGTGGATTTTTTTATAATCTTGTATGTTTTTCAAATTAATAGTACTCAATTTCCTTTATTCTTTGATACTCAATTAACTTATACATTTGGAAGATTAAATTCTATTGAACAATTAATACCATTTGCAAACATAATTAATTAAATTCTTTTAAATTGTTTCAAGTTATAAATTACAAGTTTAGCTAAATCTCTACGGTATTTTAAAAGTCTTAAAACACAAACCAAATACACTAAGTATTTAAAACAAAAACATTGCTCATAGAATTAGACCTGCTTATAATTTAATCTCAGATAAAACTTTTGATTCATTTTACTTTACTATGCTTTTACTCTCATGTATTTGCTGATCATTTTGAAGTTGAGACCCCAATATAGACAGTGTTATTTGTTGGTAAAACTTAGACAAGACCATTACATGTGTCTGGGAGACACGGAGGTTAAGAATGACCTGAAGCCAGGATAAGTGGTAGGGGTGTTGTGGTGAAATTGGGGGTCTACGGCCACCAGCATTATAGTGCTGCATTAAGATGTCAGCCATTGTGCCCTGATGGGTGTAGACTTGGAGAAGGGAAGCCAAGCCTTTTCATGAGAAGAACAGAGTGAGGAGATTTAAGTAAGAGAGGAGAAGGAGAACAAGTAGTCAAAGGTAGAGAGGAGAGGGACAGCAAGGATGCTGGAGGCCTCAGAGCTGCTGCTGCAATGTGTGGCAGCAAGGCAAGGAAGGAAGCCATGCTGTGGGCTACCATTCCCAATCTGGGTCAGTGAGGAGCCCAGGGAACCATGTTGAAGAAACTTCTGACCTGTGAAAGCTGTCTTGGAAACATGGTACTTGAAAATTTGCTTCAACTTTGAAATTGCAAAGCTTGGGGATTATCTGAGGAGAACTTACTGTGTTGCTCTTTTCATCACGAGTGTCTGAAGTGGTTGCTGCTGTAGCATCAAATGATTCTTGTTTGGCCATTTTAGCTTTGAAGCTGAAAGAATGCTGGAGCTATGTCTTTTGAAGAGGATTGACAGCATCATATTCATTTCTTCATCTGGTTTGAAGATGAGGAAGCTGCCATTTTGTGGAGACATGTGGCTAAGGACCCTTGTGTAGTTTTTTGGACTAGAGACTGGACCATGTAGAAAGATTACCCAAGGGGGTCCTTTGTACCCACAGTGACTTTTGCCTATTTTGTCTTTTTAGTGAATAGATCTGTTTTTGCCTTTTAAGGTTAGTATGGTCTTAGTAATGCTCATATGTACTGGGATGAACCTGACTGGGTTGAAAGGGTGTGCTGCCCCTGTGTGTAAATTTAGTTTAAGTACTCTACTTTGCTTATTTCTTACCCTATTGCAACTCCATTTTCAGTCTCAGAAGACATTTTGTTTCATTGTCTTAGGACCCTTTGAATTCCCTGACTACTCACTATGTAGTCTTCTTTCATAATTCTCCATTTAAGTTTTCATAATTTTGCTTGAACTCAACAAATCCTTCAATTTTGCATATCAAACAAAGGACAACTTTTTCTTTTGGTTGTCGTGAGCATTCTAATACATTCAAATCTTGTTCTTTACACACAGAAGTAATCACTGAAACTTGAAGATCGTCCATGGTTTCCAGCTTAAAGTATTCTTTTGTATAGAAATGTTCATTCATTCAGGTTTTTTTTTTTTTTTCACTGAATAAGATATCTCACCATTTTTCAAATTCTTTAGAATCAACTTTTATGGCTTAGGTCAGAAGCTGATCTTGAACCAAGGTGTATGTGCATGTGATTTATTAAGAAAGTGGTCTCAAGAGAAAGCAGTAAAGAAAAGGAAAGTCAGGCAAAGGGAAGAAACATTGAAAAAATATTATTTTGTTTTAAAATCCAACAGAGGAAAAGATTTCAGGATAAGTGAATATACCGGTGTGGAAGTTAAGCTATGCTTTGGAATGCCCTGTGGGACAATGAGATGGGCTTTCCTATTACCAACATGTCAGTTAAGCTGGTTTGTGCCTACATCAGCAAATGAAGACATTACACTAGCCCATTCAAAGGCTAAAGGAGCTCTGAGTTTAAAAAAAAGTTGCAGTGCAGGCCAATGGAAGAATCATCACTAAAGCAGAGCAAGGGCATTCACATCACCCACATCATAGTGTTTCAGGCCAGGCTCTCAGTCCTCTTCTCTCCTGACCTTAACTTCACCCCAGCAAATAATATTTGTCACAAAAATTATACATTACTATGAAGGTGATGACACTTCCAAACTCACCACCTTCTCTCCCCACTTCAACAAGAATTTTGTAAAAGCTGACAGTCTTTGTTCTAATTACTTTTATTTTATTTTTTAAATAATTTATTTATATATAAATTTCACATCTCTGTGATCTCTGGGGTTCACCCCTCCCCCCGACTGTTCAAACCCTGTTCCACCCCCCTCCCCAGGTTGTGTGTTTCAATTTGGTTGTTGGCTTGTTTTGTCTTTTCTTCATAGATTTTTCTTTATTTTTCCCATGTCCCGTATAGTTTAGATATCTAAGTTCATAAATGATTTTCATTTCTCTAATTATTTGTGCATTTAATACACACTTCCAATTGTTCATCATTTACTCCATTCAAAAAATATTTATTTGTGTATGTTTTACCTGCTTTGTGATCATTTTAAATTAAGTACTCTATGTGGAGTTTCTGTTTTTTTTTAATAGTGTATCTTTGCATATTTTCAAGAGACTAGGAGTACTGTGTAGGGTTTCAAATCATACATCCAGATTTTATTAGTGGTTTTAACTTAATTAGACCAAACTATTGCTCTTTCTCCCAGTTGCCTCATAGAATTTGTTTCTAAAGAAAAAGAAATATTGATTTCAGCAATAACAAGAATATTTATTTTCTTTGCAAGTGTACTAATGACATATCAATAGTTTTAACATAATAGAGTACTTGATAACTAATATTTTTCAGATGCTTCTAGACTCTTAAAAAAGGCTATACTACAAAATGGTATTAATGATATACACATGATCTATCAACAATCAACTTCTGAAACATTCAACTTATCTGAACTTATTCAACTTATCTTATTCAACTTCTGAAACAAATCAACTTATTCAACTCTTCAAGTTGATAAGTGCAAATCTTACACATGAATTACTTATTAAGTATAAATTTTAACTTTTTGTTCTGTTGCTAAAATTCCTTAAATAAATGATAATTGCTATAATTGACTTAACACTATTGTTATTATATATTATCTGTTAACAGCTCTAGATTTTAGGAGAAAAAAGTTAAATAGTGAAGATATATGTGCAATAACCCTAGATTTATTAATTTTATTTCCTTGGGAAGGTCACTAAACATAACTGTCCCTTCATTTCCTAACTTGTAAAATGGGGATAGCAGAGACATCTGTCGCATAATACATAGGTGTGTATTTATAAATAAAGCATTTAGGAGAGAGTCTAACATATAGCACCTAAAATTTAACTGTTTTTATTTTTTATATTAAAATAGTAATGTAATAAAAGACATTGGATCATTTTTATTCTCTAGATCATAAATCATTAATTAATTAGGTATATTAAATCTACCATATCATGTTTGTATTGATTCTATACTCACAAAATTAGAGATATGATTTTTTGTTTCCTTTGTTTCCAGCTAAACTTTTATTTTGATATAATTGTAGAATCACACTTGTTGCTTGGCATTGATATAATATTACATTGATATAATGATGTAGAGTGCTTACTACCACCGAAAGGATTCTTTGGGTTGCTCTTTTATAGGCACAGTCCTTCTTTTCCCTATTCCTGGTAAACATTATTACCCTATTTCTCCATTTATGTACATTTCTCATTTAATAGCACTATTGAAATTGAGTAAGAGTTTGTAATCTTGGAAACTGGGTATTTGTTTTTTTTCTCACTGGATTTTTTTCTCTGAAGATTTATGCAGTTTTTTGCATGTGTCAATAATCTGTCTTACTTATTACTATTTAGAATTTCATGCTCTCAGTAGTTTGTTTAACCAGTCAATCATGAACATCTGGATTGTTTCTTATTTTTGGTCTGTTACTAAAATACTTGTATAGAGGTCTTGTGTGAATATGTTTTCTATCTCTGGTTGAAATAACCAAGAGTGCAGTTAGATGGTATTATGCTTGTCACATGGTTTTCTTTTAGAAACACATTGAAATGTTTTCCATAATGGTTGCATTCTACTTTGCCACCATGATATATTGCAATTTAATTTCTCTATAATATAGTGATCATCACTTTTGGCTTAAATTTGTAATTCTCTAATGACTAATGGTGTAGAAGATCTTCTCATAAGCTTATTTACCACTTGGCTATTATCTAAAGTAAAATATCTTTTCATACTGTTGACCATTTTCTATTGAATTGGTTTTCTGCTGAGCTTTGAGTGTTTTCTGTACTATCTACTTATCATATATTTGGTATTCAAATATTTCCACACATTTTATAGATTGCCTTTACAATTTCCTTAACTTTTTTTTTTAACAGAGCAAACATTTTTAATTTTGGGGATCTAGTATATCTACTTTCCTCTAAAGTACTTTTTTAACTTTATTATACTTTATTTCTCAAATCTTCACAGTTAACTCCACCACATTTATAATAACTTGCAGACAAGTCACTTTTAGCTACATAAACAATGTTATATTTAATTGTGCCTGTATATGTTTTACTCTACTTCTTTTACACATTTATTGTGCCTTACATATGTTTAACTTTACTTCTCTTACCTCAATGTTCATTAGTACCTCAAAAGTACTACTGTAACATCATATTGTGTCTGTTTTAAAAACTTCATTTAATTGCTTTTTAAATAAAATCATTGCACTTTATTTTATTACTAACCACTGCTGTTTATACCTTCAAATCCTTTTCAGAACCAAATGTTATTCACATTCTTTGTTTTTCCTTGTCTATCTAGCAAGAGCTTGCTTCTTCTTTTTTAATAACTTATTTATAAAAAGCATCTTTACTGCAAAAGAGACAACAGAGAAAACAAAAAGAAACCCAAGTGAGTGGAAAAAAATGTTTGCCCTCCAAGTGATAAGGCAAAAATTTTTGCCCTCCAAGTGATAAGAGTCTGATAATAAAAATATACAAAGAATTCACACAACTTAATAAAAACAAAGAAAAAAAAACAGTTAAACGATGGGAGAACTAAAAAGACACTTCTCCAAAGAGGAAATCCTTTAAAGTATTGAGCTTTTGCTTTCAAATTCAAGAATTTTTTGGCAATCATAGTTCTCAATGATCCCTTTCTATTTGCAGTTTCATGATTTTGTTTGCATTTAAGATTGTATTCTATGTGAAGTGAATTTTTGTTCTGAGAATTAGGTCAAGTTTTATCTTTTCCACTAGCTGTCCAACTGCTGCAACACACTTTGTTGAAAAATCTATTTTGACTTTTCAGAATTTTAAAAATTCTTTATCTTTTGGGTTCTCTATTTGGTTTCATTGTTTATGTGTCAGTTCATCTGCCAATA
Source organism: Uropsilus gracilis (assembly GCA_004024945.1). Lineage (NCBI taxonomy): Eukaryota > Metazoa > Chordata > Mammalia > Eulipotyphla > Talpidae > Uropsilus > Uropsilus gracilis. Next base: position 93,219 of record PVHY01002502.1, read on the forward strand.
CCACATTGCATCAATTACTATGACTATGCATTAAGTCACAAAATAGGATATTTGTCTCATTTTATTCTTTTTTAAAATTAGTCTAGCTATTTCAACCTTATCTTTCATGCAAATTTTGCAATCTTTTTCACATCTACAAAAATTATTCATGTGATATAGATAGAAATTGTGTTAAACCTGTATATTAATTTGGGGAAACAACATGTATACTATAGTGAGTTTTCTAGACCATGAAACAATAATCTCTCCATTTATTCAGAAATTCTTTCATGTAACTAACCTTTTGTTATTTTCAACATACTAATCCTGAAGTGTTTTCTTAGATTCAAATCTATATATTATTAAATCTATATATTAATTTATCTGTGGTTATTAAAAATACTACATTTTAAATGTTTTTCATGTGTCCATTGGTGGTATAAAAGCACAACTAATTTTTGTTTGTTTTCTCCTGTTGTTTTCTTGAACTCATTTATTAGTCCTAGAAGATTTTGACCTTTTTGTAAATCTTCTGGAATTTCCTGCTTATATAATAATAGCATCTGCAAACAGATATTTTCATTTCTTCTTTTACTATTTCTGTGATTTTTTTATTTCCCTTTTCTGCTATACAGACTAGAGCTTCTAACACCTTGCTAAGAAAGTAGTTAAAGACATGACAGCCTTATTCATTATCTTAGGGAAAAAGTGATCTTTCTTTTTAAATATTATGAGGAGTCTAGGTTTTGTAGATGACTTTATCAAGTTTTGGTTTCCCTCTACTTTTCTGAGCAATGTTATAATGAATAGAAAATGATCTTTGGTAAAATTTTTATTGGCATAGTTTGACCATGATCATGTAAATATTTTTGTTTTGTCTATTAATGTGGTAGATTACATTGATTGGTTTTCAATATTTAACTAGCCTTATATCTGTGGAATAAAACTCCACCTGGTCTGATTACTAAATCTTTGTATATGTTCGTAATTTTTATTTGCTAATATTTTGTTAAGAATTTTTACCTTATATTCACAAAATATTCAGGTCTGTTTATTTCAGATTTTTGTGGTCTACTTTTTATATCACAGTAAAATAATATAGTGTTATTAATCGATGAATATATAACCCTAGGCCAGTAGGTTCTTGGAAGTTAAATTGCTTTGTACTTTTACTGAACAAAAATAACAACCCTGAATTTTATATATAACAGAAGCATAAGAAAACTATGAAAAGTGGTGGGCTAGAGTTACAATAAGGTTATTTTACAAAGTTTTCTTCTTGACTCATAAGCATTAGACTAAGGGATAAAGAACTTAGTAACATGAAAATACCAACAATTAGATAGAAAAATAAAAAATCCCAACATAAGCATGTCCTTTCTAACTATAGCACCACAAAAGGAGTAACCTAGGAAATGGAAACTTTTATAAAATTCTGTTCTATACTAGAAACACACAAATAAAACAGTGACTTCACTTCACCCATACTTGTAAATGCCAAAAGTGGAGCCCTAGGCTACCATTTTCAGAAAGTGTAAAGGGATCCCCAACCATCTTTACACTTCCTCATAATCCTCAACTGCAACTTTTATTGTGTCAGTGGAGATAACCTCCTTTCCACACATAGGCAATATCCCTTCTTTCAACAGTGCAAAATAATTATATTAAAGCATCTTAATTGGTAATGGATTTAAATCTTGATTTTAGCTGCAAGCTTTCTGGAAAATAAAAGAAAAATGGTTGGCAGCTGTCTAAGAAAATATAAATATTCTAAAGTTTATAAATAAACTTTAAACTCAGTTTCTTTTGAATTCCATTGTATGTTTTGGAATATTAAACTAGTACCATAACATTGCAATAGAATGTGAACTGAAAAATATTTAAATAAATTAATGGAGATATAAACATATTTAGCAAAAGTGATATCTTGAACAGAAATATCTGACTTTTCCTTCTTATATTTTTGACTTTCTAATGTTAAGAAACTACAGAAAAGATGGGAAAACTAGATTCGGAGCAGGTTTTTTAGATTAGGTCTCACTATTTTTGCCTGTGGAACTGCAGGCTCATGTTGCCCGGGTAACCACAGACTCAAGAAATCCCCAGCCTCATCTTCCCACGTAGCTGGGATTACCGGCGTATGTCACCACGCCCAGCTATATATTTTTGGAACTAGGTCTCACTACGTGCCCCCTGCGGGACTCAAACCGTGATCCTTGGTCCCAGCATGGCTTCCTAGGCTGCCGCTTACAGGCATGCGCCACCATGCCCGGCCTGGAATGGTCTTCACATTTTTCTAAAACCTCCTGCACATTATATACAGATATACTAGCTATCATTCCCCACAGATCTATACACATTCAATCATGGTAACCTTAATTTTACTATTGTGATTCAAAAATATATTTTTGAATGTTATTCATGTCTTCAGGACACATTCTTGCCAAGAAAAGAGAATATTTTAAAATTAAATGATTTATTCATATACCCGCATAATGATTTCTTCCAAATATAATAAAATTTCTGTAATTCCTGTGAAGTAGGCAGAAATTAATTGAACTGTGGACATCAACACATATTCATATATTCTTTCCTTCAGAAAAACTTTTAATTATCCCATGCAAATATGAAAATTTTAGTTATAGGATAAGAATTACTTTTATTAAAACCAGACTTTTTCACTCTAAGTTAAATGAAATTATTTTCCCATCCATGCATGTTATTGACCATTATTAAATTAATGACATGAAATTTCAGTTTTACAAAATTAAAATTTCTGCTTCTTTAATATAACATCTATATTTTTCCAGTGTATATAATCTGTCAGTTTTAAAATACCATAACCTTTTTGTTTCATCATTTCTTTGCATCTAATAGACAAATGAAACAAAACTAAATGATATTAAACATATTTATTTTAGATGGCACAATTTCCCATTTTGAACTTTAAGAAATTAGGACATAAAAAATGTTTCTTAGAGATAATATTTTCTACTCATGAAACCCTGATTAATTTAAGACTAGAGCTACTTAAAAAAACAAGCAAACAAACATGAAACTGGTTTAAAGATCTTAAACAAAGGCTTATTTTCTAGATATTTCTGTGCAAAAGACATGATTGTTGTGTTTGGAATAAGTGCCCTGAAAAAAGTTTTCAAATAAACCAATTCATATGTAAATGAAATAAAATTGTTTCCCTTTTTCTGACAAAAAATATCATTTTGATATGAATTAACTGCTCTGGAATTATAAAACCATCAATAAATTGACAGATTATGAGCACTGTATCTTCAGTTTGTATGAGTCTTGAGAAAGTAAATTGATCAACAAAATAATGGAGACTGAGCATCAACTTATATTCTTTTTTTAGGCACTTATGTATAAAGTTCATACATTGCTCTTGTAATAAATGCAAAAATAAAGGGGATAATTTTTTTTAAGGATTGCATTTTATAGAAAGACCAAGAAACTTATAAATTAATCATTGGTGTATACAAAAGACTAAAGAAGGCCATTAGTTCAAGTAAGTTGTTTATATCCATAACTAATAATACTCATAGGAACCATATAATTTAATGAAGTTTCCCAAACCACATTAATCACACATACACATACAAAAACATGCCAAATACCATATTTCCAACATATTTCCCCCCAAATATTCTTTTGTATTTTGAATTTTACTATAAAATAGTGATAAACATGGATATCACTTCTTATATTGTGAATCTAATTAATGATAGATAGATACCAGTGCTTGGCTACAAACATGTTTATGTATATAGTTATATGTATTTTAAGTATCCTTTTTGGGGGAAATATTTTGAAGATAGTCAAAAGTTGGATTATTTAAACACATCATCCAAAATCTGTTATATGCTATTTCTTCTTAATTTATGAATATATGCATTATTACTTAATTTAATAAAAAATATTGAAAACACTCTAGTCTGCCCAGTACTACCAATCTTAGTTCATTTCATCTTCACAGCACTGTGAAACATAAGAATATCCATTTTAAAGATGAAGGACTTAAGGTACAGATGAGTTTAGTAACTTGTCCAAGATTCCCCAGCTAATATGTGAATCAGTATTTAACCTAGTCCTTCCAGCCTCAGACCCATGCTTCATAACAAAAAATCTTAGCTACCTTAATGTGACCAATATCCTCACTGTAAATAATGTGACTGTGTATAGATTAATTTTATTTAGCATGACTAGATACAAATACAGCAATTCCATTGCTTGTGGATTACTGAGACAGCTAAAAAAGAAAATTGCTATTATTGTGGTTGCAGTAAATGACTCAGAGGAAAATAAAATACCTTTTGCAAATGGGAAGATTAAAAAGGCAGAAAATATATAAGGGTTATGAAAAAGGTTGATGACATTAGGAGAACATAAATTGAGTGAAACTGACTAGAGTTCTGCTCGAGAATCTCTATCAAACCTCACCTCTAGCTATAGACATTACTGTCTCCTATAATAAAGCTTTTCATTTTGATATATCACACACTAATCTAGACTTTCTGCATCTTTTTACACTCCAATTTATTTATGCCAAATCATATGCAAGTCGTTCACTCAACATATATGGTCCTGAAGGTGTTCTCTGTAGCCAACTCCATTGGTGTGAAACCTACCTTGACTTTAACTCAGTTAGAGGGAAAATGTCACCTGAAACGATAGGAAACTGCATAAAGTTTTTTCAATTTTTTGATATGTGAATATTTGCACAGTTTGCTGTAGAGATAGTAATATATTTCATTAAAAGCCACATTTCTATATTCTGAAGCATGTCTAATCTAATTTCAGATAAGCAATTCATAATTTATATCTGTTGATATGAATCACTTCTGATCACTTCTTAGTGAATTGACCTTGGTTGGTGGCTGGTCCCTTATTCCTACCCCTTTATGCTGTCCCTTCCCTTAAAGATATATCCAAAGTTATCTCTTTCAAATGTAAGCCAGGTGAATAATTTTACTAATAAGCATATTTATATAATTAAAAATACTGACAACTTTGTTAGATAAAATAACAACTGCTTGGCACAGTCGGGGTGACTCTTGGATGTCATCCAATTTCAGTCTTTACCTGGTCTCTCCACCATAAATTAAATCCTGGTAACTCAAGTGTTTTAGATACAAGACATCATCTTCATAATTTGTAAAAACATGTTAACTTTCCTTTTGGGAATAAACTCTAATTGCCTATTAGGGTTAAGAACTGGGATGAAAGAGGGAACACAGGTCATCTATGTTTGCTAGTTTGATTTTATCAAAGAGAAAATAAATATTCTCTCTTACTTTTGTGACAATAAGGGTTTTACTTTGGAACAAGGAACCCTCAGAATTAGATTCCTATTTATCAGTAGAATCCAGGAAACTGACATGCTATACCCTGATCTTTATATTTCAAAGAGATGGCTCCCAGGTCCCTGAGTAAGACATTCCTGAATTGGAAAGCTGGCAAGATGATTTATATCTCAAAGGAACAGTTACTCCACTTACAAATTTTCTAAAAGAATTCTTTGAATTAAAGGGAGATCGGGGCCTGAATCAAGACAAAATCTGTTTAAAGACCAGTTAGGCAGAGAACATTAAATTCTCTATATTTGTCCATGTTAATTTGTTTTGTCCATATAAATAAGCATGTGTCCTTATTAATAAGTTTTGATCTCTTAAACTTGGTGTTAGTCCGATCATACATTATTCAGTCTTCCAGTAAATTTCTATGTGGTGAATGGGTCATGTATTTGGGGAGATTCTTTTATGGTAGATGATTACACATCCACCCCAACTCAAAGTACTTGGCATCAATAGCTACAATCTCCACCAACTCTAGAACTTATATAAATAAATTGTTGTCTAAGGACAGCATAGTAATTATAGGCACTGGTTCTGTGCCATAAACTTCAAAGTAGCTAAGAAACTAGCTCTTAATTTTCCCACCACAAAAATAAAGCAATTATTATGCGCTATGATAAAGCACTGACTAATGTTACAGTGTGGCCATTTCACAGCAATTAAATGCATCAAATCAACAGATTGTAGTCCTTAAACTTACACTATCATGTCAACTATATTTTAATAAAAGGACATTAAAAAATAACTTGTCTTCCACTGTCTCTTTGCTCTAAAGAGGTCACCATTTCTTCTGTTGCTCCTGAAAAGGAGAAACCACAATTTCTCTCTCTGAACATCCTTTGTTTCATCTCTTCCCCAGATATTCTCTCTTGCTGGCAATCTCACTTTCTTTAAGTATTTACTAAAATCTTAAGTCCATGAAACTTAACCTGATTACTCTGCATGTTGTAACTTTCAGTCTTTTATTTCTTTACTGCACATATAATCCTGTAATAGCTTTCTTCTATTTTTCTTTTACTTGCTGTCATGTTACGTTATGTCCTAATGTCATTTTTCCCCATATTATAAGCTAGCTTTGTATTAGTAAAGATTTTGTAATTTTCTTGTTTGTTTTGTTGAAACAGTAAAAGACAAAGTATAGTAGCTAGTAAATACTTAATAAATATTTAGTAAGTTAAGGAAAAGCAGAAGCATAGTAATTATGCTTGCAAAGACCAAAGTAGAAGCATCAAACTCTGAGAATAAATATTCAATGAAAAGTGAAAAAGGTGAGAATAGGTTGTATATATACCCACAATAGCACAGGGGGGATTTCTTTCCGGTTTCATCCATCATTCATTCTGATTTTGGGTTTTCAGTTTCCTGATATTTTGTTTCTCTTCTAAATCTCTACAATATTCCCAAAGATGTTTTTTCTTGGTAATTTAGAAATATGAATGCATATGATATAATGAAATATGAGTGTTTAGATCATTACAAAACTTAAAAGTATAAGTTTTATTCTTATTTTTAATTTATATAACACAAAGACAAAATGATTGAATTTGTTTGAAAATTGCATGCTGACCTTCATTTTTCTAAAGAAAGTGAATAAAAAGCTTGACAGATTAAGTTATATAACACTTAAAGTGAATGCTAATAATTATAATGACCACATATTGGGTTGCTACTTCCTGTCAGGGACTGTGAATGTGACAATATGTATGCATTTCTAAGCAATAGAGAAATTGCATATCAAAGAGAATCAAATAGTTCCTGATGTCCAGAACTAGACAACAAAGCCTGCAATTGGAATAGTGTTCAACAAAAGATAGTTCCATTATGAGTGTCATTCACCACATATTATAAGTCAACAAATTTACTTAAAAAGCAAAGTGAATAACTTTCATTAAAAATATTTGCTACTTTAAAAAGCAAAGAGGAATTCAAGGAATGCTATTTTCATTAACTTTTCTGTTCAGTTTGGGAAGAAATTTTTCTGTGTTCAAGTGTAATTCCAAATGAGGTCCTCTATGCCAATAAATCAATCAGTACTATTCAGGAATTACCAAGTAATGGACAACCTTGTGCAATGACAGCCTTATTGTTCAATAGAGAAAAGAACTCTGTGATTGTTCAGTAAATGTGTTCTTGGTTTAAATTGCTCTCTGAAAGCATCCCAGTTGCCATGTGAAGATCAAGTTAGATATAAAACAGTAGGCATAAAAGACAGCAAATTATGATATTCAAATAGAAGAAGCATATTGCTTAGTAAGTATATTCTTCTGTCAAACTGTTGTTACTCATACATCCCAAATACTAGACTTATTACAGGAAAGATTCTTAATTATTTCTGAAGGAAAGTACCAAAAGAATCATTGCTCAGAAACTTACAGTATTTGGAAGAGCCAGAAAACCATGGGATTTTTAACAGTAAACTGTGCTAAGAAAAACATGTACTTTTGATTGACAGAATTGCTATTAGCAATATCACAAATTATAGAAAATTATTTACCACAATCGGATTGTTTTTAACTGTAATAATGTTCCAATTCATATTCTTATTTACCTATAAGTGTCAAATAATTACATTTTAAAAAGATGACAGATAAAATACTAGTAATTTATTTTTATATTTTTTCAAAGTTCTTATTTTTGGATATTAAAAATTGTTGATGATTTTGTGATGTGAGCTTTCATTATGAAATAATGCTGACATTTGTATAACAATGCAAAAAGATATTGCTATGCCACAGAAATTGAATGTATGTGTTCAGGTATTTCACAGAAGAATATTATAAATAAAAACTTTTAAAAATAAATTTTATTTTATTTTCAGTTGTTACTTTCTGATGAGTCACATGTATTAAACTTTAACAATAAGATAAAGTGAATGCTTTTAGCTTTTATTATTAATTATTTTGTATGTGTTTTGTTTAGCTGAAATTATATTAAGATAATAGAGTAGTATTTCCTTAGCTTAAGGAAGTGATCAATTGAAAACTGTCAAAGTTTATTTTTTATAAATATGCTTATTGTGAGTTAAATTTAAAGCTGAAGGTAGATTATTGCAAAAGCACAAATTAGAGAAACTAAACAAAATGTCAGGAAAAACCAATAAACTAAAAAGGACAAAATGCAAACTGACCATAGATCTGAGACATACTGCAGGAGAAGATAGAGAATTCAAAGCAATGAGTTGGAGGAGGAGCACAGGGACTGTAGCAATATGTTAGTGGTGCTTTGGTGGTGGGAGAACTTCAAAGACCACACCAAGAAGGGAAACACCAAGATTTATCCCAAAATTAACAAGGATATAAATGCGTAGATATATTTAAAAATAAATGTAAATATTATTTTAGTTAAAAAAGTACAAACCAGAAATAAATGTTTCTGACAATAACCTCATCTGAAATAATTTACTAGAAGTTTTTTGATTTTTTTAATTTTTCATTGACAAAGCTTAATTACAGGTGAACATTTTGTTTTAATTTTGTTGAAATGACATTTTTCTGAAATATAATAAAAATTAGTACTAAATGCTATAATACATAACTCTATAAACAATTTGGAAAATTAATTAGTTGGTTAATCCAAGAGAGGACTGCATGTACTCCAAGTTTCCTTCTTGTGAAGTATGACATTGGAACAATGAGAAAGTTCCTATATTGAAGGAACAATTTTTAATGTCATTATTTAGTTTGCTAAAGATACCAAATTGATTAAAAGCCTTAAAAAATTAGATTTTTCTTCTTTTTATGTTAGATGGGTACAAAAAAAAAACAAAAAAAAAACATTTTAAATCATGAGGGAATTCAAAAACATTAATAAAGTCATTTTTTATCAACAAATGCAAAATACTAAATTTTAATCTTCATTGTCTTAATTCAGAATGTCATCATCTCATATCTAGGTATTAGAAAATTTCTGACTAAATTTACTCATCTCCCTTAAGACAACCATACCTGTTGTTCCTAAGGCTGCTAATTTATTTCAAATGTACAGTGAATCCCTGTGACTTACATAGTTAATGGACTATTCCTTAGTGTAACTTGTAGTTATTCTACAACCTAGCCCCTAACTCAGTGTTATCTTCCAAAATTGAACCACGTTTCATTATTAAATGCCTTCGTCACTCATGTTATTCACTTCATGATTTAGTTCTAATATCATCTTTATTTGTGTCATTATTTGATAGCTGCCAGTCTTTCTCCATAGACTGCAAGCATCATGAGGTGAGAACTACTATTTATCATGCTTGTGATTGCTAAGCTTACGGTGAAGTGTATGTTGTTTGACTGAGTAGACAGCTCCTATTTAGCAGATGAAGAAACTAGCACTCTAAAGAGTATGTTACACATATTGCTTTGAAGATCGAAATGAGTCATTCTGTATTTTCATGGAACCATTCTTAGAGTACTAAACAGTTTCAAAATGTTCTAATAGAAGAATTAATTCTGTTGCTAAATTCATTTCTTAAATGTGGCACAAGTTTGAAATACGTGATTTAGTCATCTTTATTAAGGACTCTAGGCCCAAATATGCAGCATTTTGTTAAAAGACTAGGGGAAGAAAGTAAGTGCATTTGCTATTGGAGGTGGAGTGGGCAGTAACTAAAGAAAGAACATTATGAACAAAAGCTGTTCTCTTTAGATGTAATTAACCTCCTCCTGCCATCTGCATTATTAATGTGATGGGATTATTATACTGTCCAAATGTATCTGAATTTCTATTCGTGTTTTCTTCGCTAAACAAATAAAAGTGGTAGAGTAAAAGATGACATTTGCTTGAACTGCTCATTATGGAATTTTTTTTCAAAAACTGGTAGACTGTTAAATACAAACTGTTAAATGGATGGCATTTCATGAGAGGTTTTGAACATAATTATATCAAATGTCATTGCTTTATTTTTTAAAAAGATTTACAAAACTGCTCAGTAAAATGATGTATCAAATTCTCATGAAATCTATTCTATTAATTTAAAATAAATTTTAAAATTATTTTTATATTTTATTTATTTTTTATTCTTTAAATCACAACCTCAGTAAATGGTTTTTGGGATATCTCCCCCACCTCCCTCATCAAGGGCCCTCTCCATTCTTTCACACTCTACTCTATTGTTTTCTAGTCTGTGTTAAGTCCATTAGTCTCTTTCTTTCCTGTGGTAGTGTTCTTTCATTGGGTGAAGGACTAGTTCTTGGGCCCAGGCAAGCCTTGATGGTAGGTTTTCAGTCTTAAGTTTGTGTTGAAACACCAGTCTATTTTTATTTATGGTCTTTCCATGCTTTCTCATTGGAGGCTGTCTTCTCCACACCCATCTCTGTTGTTTTGGTGCTTTACCTTATGGTTCTGGTGTTAGATTTAGGTGGTCTCACCCCCTGTCATTGCCGGTGAAGAAGTTTCCCTGTGGATACAGGCAATTGTGATTGGCCATTGTAGATCATCTCCTCTGCCTCAGTTTGCAGCTTTGCTGTGGGACCATTGCCCCCAGTCTTTGGCTTTTCTTTCCTCTCCCATAAAGTGGGGAGGGACACCTTGTTCTCTCAGAAGGTATCTCTGAGAGGAGTTCTTGGTTCTTTCAGACCCAATGAGCTCATAGGTGTACTTCATAATATCGTGATTCTACAGATGTTCCTCCTGTCTAACCTGGATTGGTTCTTTTGATTGTCCATCTGCGTGTCCAGCTCAGGTGTGTGGACTGGAATTTTACCTGTTTTACCCTGTTTTATGATGGGGTTTGTGTTGTATATGTTCTTTCTTCTCCTGAAGATTAGCCGGAGAGTGATGAAATGGAGCAGGCACACCCCCCTTCCCCCCAACTCGCCTGTACTCATGGGGGCAGGGCCCAGATGTCCATGTATGTGCCATCCAAATCCCCCCTTGGGTTGGGGCCTGGTAGCAAATGCCTCAGCTGATCTGGGTTGCAGATGGCTGCCCTGTGCAACAACCATCCACTGGTGGATGGGGCTACAACTTCATCCGTCCCCCTTCCTGGGTTCTCCAGACTTGGAGGTGCTTATCAGGGGTCTTCTTTGCCTTTGCTCCCCACTGTCTAGAAGTGAAAGGGTGGGAGCCTTGAACCTCAGGGAGGCCTCTGGACTGACCCAGCCACCCCTGGCCATGTGCAACTGGCCTGCATGCCCCTATGCCCTCCAACAGAGAGGATGTTACCTTACTGAGGTCTCCCTACCAGTTGTGGCCAATTTGAAATAATTTTGCAAAGCATTTTGGATTAATGTTTATATTATAAACATATAATTATAAATGAGTAAAATATATTTATATTATAAATAATTTAGAAAATAATTATTTGTGAATAATTTAAACTTCTTTGAGTTCACTCACATTTATCATTTTGTAAATTTTGAAGGAAAAGTTATAAAAATATCAATTAAGTTAGAATGGTGAATTGTTACGCAACTTTAAGAGGAAATTTTTTTAGGGTGGAAAATACAACAAAGCATATTTTTTAAAACAGAAGTTCTGGTAATTTTAAGATGTAACATTTAATACTTTTAGGTTGATATGCCTTTATATTAATTTTCAATGAGACAATAAAAGTATGAACTTACATTGTATGAACATAAATTCATACTTATGAACTTATGAACTTGTGTTAGTATTAAAATAAATGTTGAAATACATTCCATATCCATATTAAAAATATGTTTTGTGCAAAATTTCACTTTTATGCTTTGGAAAATATGTGGTAGTATCTCAATTTGTGTCATAATTGTGCTTATTTGTCCCTGTCTGGGAATTGCAGCTATTATTTCCTGAGTTATAAAAGTGTTATCTATTTGTCTATATATTAAATTTATAAAATTTAGTCACCACTAATACTGTTATTTCCTATGCTTTTATATGTGGTATTGTGAATCAGCTTTGCCTCATTAATGAATAATATTTTTTAAAAAAAGAGAAAAAGGGAAATTGTGCAGCTAACAGATCTCTAAATGCCGATTAGGAGGACATCAGGGTGAACATTATACAGAGTATAATTTGTTAATTTATGATCCTTAAGGGACATCAGTTATTTGAAGTGTTTCAGTTATAAAATTCCTAGTAATTACTGTAACTACACATATGAGAATGAAATGAAGTCTAGCTATAATTGTAGCTCCTCCAAGGCACTGCTGTTACATCCTATGGCTCCTGAAAATATTATATTGCAGAGTTCTTAAATATATTTGGTTTTATGAGATAATGAAACTTTGACTCATTCCTTTGGGATAAATCTCATACATTGAAAAACAATTATGTTCATTGACTAAGATTCAAAACAAACTATGGAGCTATTGTTACCTTATTTAAATTTGTTGGTAGTGATACTAATGGATGATTATCAATAATATAGACAAATTATTTTTCAGTCTTTGTAATTATTTTCTTACAAAATTAGCATCATCTCCATTTTGTCTACGATGCTGTCTTCACATTGTGCTTGATTGCGATTTTTATATACATTACCATGTTCAAATACTGTCAATTCTGTCATTACTTGATTTAAAAATATTTAGTAAGTGATGTCATGAGCTATAGATAATATAAATCAATGAAGTCATGACTCCTTGTGAGAAATCACATTTTTAAAGGATAGATATGTTTGTATAAATATATATTTATACACACAGTAATATCTACATTTATGCTAAAACCATAACAAATGGACTAGTGCAAATGTCTTCTATAAACTACTTAACAATATTTTCTGAAAATGAAGGTTGAATACTAAATTTAAAATAATTGAATGATATTAAGGAGACCTATTGAAAATATTGTGGAATACATGTTCCTAAAATTCTCCTTAGCATAACATGCAGAATTTGAACAAGACTTTAAAAATTAACCAAGAATTTGAGGTAATTACTATTTGCATAAAACATTGACTTTTTATCATTGTCAATTAACTCTCCCTTTCCAAAAATGTTCATAAACTTTTAATAGTACCTATCCTGTACCTCAAAATAACTTGTGTTCTCAGTATTCTGTCATGGTAATGATCAAGGTTTCTGAAGCTATTACTCTATAATACTTTAATGACATAAAAAAAAAAAACAAATTTCAGAATAATGCCTATTAACACTTTGACATTACCAAAGTGCCTGACTTGTACCAGGGAGTAGTTTACAAATAGTGAGCATCTGGACTGCTATCTAATAAACTCCCTAGGTGAATGATTTGGTATTTGGTATTACTTTTAAAGACATGACACCTGCTCTATAATAGTTTACAGAACTAAAGACAAACACACACTGATTGATATAATCTATGCTATAATGAAGTACAAATCTGCAATCCTATATTAGTATACACGGATATGATAGAAAAAACAATTGCATGTCTCTATATCATTGTAGTTTATTACATTCAGTAGTTTTATATTTACTGTTTAGATGTTCCTATACTTTATAGTTTTTTATTTTGTTCTAATTTGTTGTTTTTAGGAAAGAAATGATCATGCTGTTCATTACAAGCAAGAAAAAAATTGAACTGTTACATGTGAGATCTTCAAATAAGCACCTTGTGAACTCTGGAGATATATTTTTCTTCCAGATTGTTTATTTGGCAAAATGATGCTTTAGTGAAATATTTTGAGGAAAATAATGAATAATAATTTTAATGAAATGGGACTATCTAGTTTCTCTATATAATGTCAGCATTCCCTCTATATTCTGTAAGTCTTCAAAACAGGTATTAAAATGCATTCATTTAGATATTCACCAAATTTCCTCTTCCAACATGTGTATTTATCCAGTAGCGTAAATGTTTACACTTTACATTATCTCCAATTTGGAAAGTAATTCTCTTTCCTCTCCTTTCTCTTTCCTTTCCTTGCCTTACTTACAATTCATTCTTAAATATAGATTCAATACCTCTCTTATAAGATCGAAACAGATTATGTCACATTATACACTATCAGGCACTTATAAACCTATCCAAACCCTTCCTTCACTGTACATTTCCAATTCCTTTGTTCACTTTCTTTGGAAAAACTTGCTATCACTTCAGTCTGCCAAACTCTTGTTTTTCCTTAAAAATCTACTCAAGTATTTTATTTTCTATAAAACTCTCTTTTATACATATTTTATTGAACACTCTCTATGCTCCTATAGCATTTAGTATATTACTTCACAGGGATACATTATTGTAAATGTTATTTTTTCCACAAATCTATGCTCTTTTTATGCTGTTTATTATTTGAAGCAGGATGCATGTTATGTTAAAATACCCAAATCCTCATATTTTTCTAGATTTTATTAAATATTTATGAAGTAAAGGATATTTTATTCAAAAGTAGAGGACTCTACCTTCTGACAGTAGTGATTAGGATATTACCATCAGTGTTAGAAGACCTTGATCAACTACTAAGTCAATTGTTCATAGAATTTTACTTAAAATTTTCAATTTTACAGAAAATTTAGAATTTTATGACAGCACAACACTTCAAGTTGTCCACTTTCCACATCTATAAATATCCTATACTCCCACTATACTTTATGTTTGCAGCATAGTCAATAGAATTAACTTTTTTCTTTAATTTTTATAAAATTAATTTGGATTCAAATAAATATGTTTGATGAAATTGCCAGGGGAGAGCTACATAAATGATATAGGTATAGATTTTTTTCTCATATGAAGTTTTCCTGTCCTATTAAAGTCTCTTTAAAACTGTCAATTCAGTGCATACTATATATTTTATCCCACATAATTCTAGAAAATTTCTAAGCATAAAAAGTTCAGTTGTTTTAAATATTGTTAAATTTTGTGGTTTGTAAATTTTTCATTATTAAATTATTAAATTTAAGTTGGGTAAAAATAATACATGACTAGAGCTTACAAAGAACATTTTAATTTGAAGACGATTTTTAATGACTAAAAATTAAATTCACAGACATACATATATGTGTACACATACACAATGTCTAGTATGGCATTGTTCTTTACAAAATGAATGCTCTCAAAAATACCAACCAATTTAGCATAATTGCAATCAAGATATGTCTGTGATCTATGTTTAATTATATTTTTGCTGAGTCCCTGAGAGGTACTCAGAGACACCAAGCAAACAGGGGTGCATGCTCTAAAATGGAGTCTTGCCATCCACCATATAAAGAAAAAGCCAACTTTAAGTATGATATGTCATTATTAGCATTAGTATGCATTAGAAATAAAAGAGGAGAAAGTTTGTAACAAGACCCAAATTTTTCATTTCCTTGTGGACCCAGCCAAACAGTGTTGCCCTGAAGCAGGGTGCTGAGGTACAAAAAATTTGGAATAATTTTAAGTTATCTTCCCAGAGCAATAGAAAAGGGGTTCTGAAGCAGGCCCCAGAAAGCTGGAACAAACACAGCATAACCTAGAAATCATGATAATGGCTTCCACTTTTAACCCTTCCCCCTTGTGTGTCTCTCTCAAGTGGCCATGTGTCTATTTTAAATATTTCTGCATGTCTCTCCTCTATATGTCTTCCATGTTTCTTTCCCAGTGGTAACTGTGTAAATCAGATCATAGAAATAAGAGAGCCTCTTAAAAAGAGCACAACTGGCATCTGTGTTACATTATTTTGCCTGATCACTCAGCCCTGATCACCCTTCCAAGTAACTAGTGCAAGAGAGCTACATGCAAGTGGGAATTCAAATATGTTACCTCTCCCAACAATATTAAGTTTGGATTATATAAACCTCTTTTTAGTTTATGTAGTATTAAAGACAAACTTTTTCATTGGAGTACATCTTATTATTTTTATCTTTGGTTGTGCAAAATCCTTGAATATTTGAATAGATTGAACTTTAAAGCCTTGGACTATGAAGTTATGTATTAGATTCTAGTTTTTCCTCATTTTTTTCTCATTTCATCTTGAATCAAAGGAAACCAATAATTTTATTATATAATTTTTTGGTATAAATTAATGAAATATATGTAAAGTACACGACACATTCCTGTTATTGGAAGGAAAAATAATTTCTCTCTACCCTTCTGGACTTGTGGCATACCACTATAATAAAAGACAGATAAAAATAGAAAGAAGAAAAAAAATTAATAGTATGCATACCTCCTATACATATACATATAAGAGATCCTGAAAAATGGAACAAGTTTCTGATAACCTGTCACCCTCTAATATAATACTTTCAATTAAAGGAAATATATAGAGGAGAAGAACAGTGGTGGAAGAAATTCAGGAAAAGCATGGAAACAAAATAATGATTGTTATACAGATTTAAATCTCTGCCTTCTCTAAAAGTAGTTTTTACAGTTTTGGTTACCTTTTCCCTCCTGCTACAGAGAACAAACTCTTACAAAAGAAAGGTTTTTTATAAAGGTAAAAATCTCTTATAAAAATGTAATTTAGACTTGATTTTCAAAGCTTTTTCTATATCTGTAATTTCTTAAAAATAACCAGCATGAAATAATCAATATGCCAAACAGGCATATACACATATTTAGTGTATATTTTGCTTTCCTATACTGGCATATATTTATTAGTAAATTAAGAAGTAGTTATTATTTTTGTTATTAGGTGATAAATTATTTCTGTAGCAGTTGTCATGCAGGAACTTAAAATATTTTATTTAATTTTTGCTTATGAAAGCATTGTTTATTTTTTTCCTCTTAAAAAACAAGGAAACAAGGGTGATGCTTCTTCCTGAATTATTACCAGTCCTTCCGCCCAGCACCAATATATTTTTTCCATATTCCTTTCAACTTGCTATTATTAAAAAATACAATACAAACAAACAACACATACACACACACACATACATACACAAATACAAACTGAGTTCCAAAATGGAATACTTTATGCCAAGACTCTCTAAGACTTAATATCTAACTTAACTGTAGTTTCAGAATCTCTAAAAGATGGGATTTTAAACCAATCTATAGTTTCGTATTAAGTTCGAGTGGTAAGATGCAACTCCATCATTGCCTATTCCTAATGGAAGATGTTTTTGTTTTTGTCTGAAATAGGTGTTCTTTCCTGTCCTATCCCATTTTGTGAATTTAAAAACCTTTCGTTTTTTACACTTGTGGTGTACCTTTCTACTTCCAGGATGGGATACTGCCACATTCACGATAAAGTCATTTAGAGCTCTAAATTTATGTGGATGAAATTTATTCCTTAACACTACTTAAGTCTAAGGTTAACTAAAAGAGAAAGGTGGAGGAGAAAAATGGGATTGAAAACAAAAATTCTGAAAAACATTCGATGTTTGTTAATAGATATCATAATGCTTTATGTGAAATTATATAGTCAAATATAGAGATCTTCTTAGATAATTATATTAATTTATATATTAATTATATTAATTTTCAGATAACATGGATAATGTTTAATAAGCATGTATTTAGCTTTTTTCAGTATTCCATTATTCCATTTAAATAACTAATATACTAAATTTAGTTATGTTATACTAATTGTCTCTATTATATATGTTATATAATATATATTTATACAAATAAATAATTTTCCCCAAGATATTCAGAATATGTCTTTCTAATACTTGCTTTTTTTTGACATTTGGATTATTTTAAACTGTGGTCAACTGATGTCATGAAGTTTCACTAGCAGCTTTGACTACTCCTTTATCTATCTAAATGATTGAAAATTGGGTGTATGAATCAGAATTAAAGTTATTACCTAGAGTAAATAAGAGTAGAGTTAATATCCAGCTTGATTTTTAGAACAAAAGCAAAAGAATCATATATTTGATCTCAGACTATGGAAAAATATTTAATCTTGTCTTCTACTTGTTTGTGAGATGTAACAGTAATAATGACACTCATGAGATCTACTCACCTATTAAAACACCACTGTATGCAGCAACAGGATAGATAATAAAGACAGTTTCATATATAAAGAAGAACTTGTTGGTTTTCTAGGTTGGGAACTGAGCCAGACACACTAAAGACTAGCTAGGGGCAGTAAGTGTGAATTAATATATTCTTGGCATAACACACATAAGAGAATACTCTTGCAATTACAGGAGATGTCAGGTCTTATGAATCACAGTATCCATTTGTAAAGCACTGCTGAGAATTTCTTTTTCTCAAAAAAAAGTTTCCATTTGTCACTAATATAACGAACAAGTAAATATTAAGGATTCAGAAAATATTAACCTTTGATCATAGCAATTTTAGAAATTCCAAACTTTGTGTAAATTGAATCTGGCTTCATTTGAGAAGACTGAAGGGATGATTGCAGAAAAAAAATGTTTTTCTTATAAAATGAGTAGCATTATTTTCATCAAAAATTGGGCAATTTGATAAGTATATTTGAAGTGACTCAGTTGAATTTTTATAAATTGATTAGCTAATTAGACTTATGCCCATGTAGGGAGGGTTTATGCAAATTAAGTGTAAATATATACACAGTTTACGTTAGTGATTATTTTTATTAGTAAAACTGAGTGCTGCTAAGCAAAACTAATGTAATGCTATTGCCACTGTAATGAGATGATCTAAGAATCTCACTTGACAGATGTAAAGGATTGAAAGTATTTTTCTGTTTCAGTGAGCATTAACCATGAACATAGCAGAAAGGTTGGACATATTCAAGACTAAGAATTGTTGCCTGTTTTGGTGTAGTGAGAGATTTGTTGAAAGATTAAGCACAAGTTAGGTAAATCATGTTTGCTCTGTTTTTGTCAAGAAAGTTACATTATGTCAAATTGCCTAAATATGTGTCCAGTGTTGATAATACTCCATGACTAAATGGAGGAAATATAAAAGAAAACAATGCTTTAGTTGTTGGTATTTGGACTTTTTTCTTCATATTTAACAAAAGCTCTGTGGTTTCCTGTATTTGTAATAAAATCGTTATTTCAAACAATTCCTCATATTCGTCATATTTCTTTTATACTTATTTTCAAATAATGTAGTAATATTTGCTGCCTTTGTCATACTCATAACTAATTACTGTCTTTTTTAGATTAGAGGTTATTACTTTGTAATCCTATTTATTGGTTATTTATGATAAACTCAGAAGTGGGTCTCTTACCCAAATGGACTAATCAGATTCTACATTAAAATAAAAAAAAATTACAAGTAAACATAGAAATTAAATGTCCTTGGAGTTGATCTTCCTTTCTTTGGATCCTGAAGAGGAAGTTGATGGATTTCTACTGCTGAATTCCATCGCCTACCTAAATTAACCTAATCCTCTGTTATGATAATCCAGCTATTCCTTATGGAAGGCTGATACATCAGGAATCTACCATTAACTTGCTTTATTAATTTAACTAGTCAGAATATGTTTCTGTTATCTGCTCTCAAGATAAATTAAACTAACTCACAAGTTGAGTCTCATCTATCAGTGGATATAGGTAGTAGATACACAATTAGTCTATCAGGCCAGATTTTTAAAGAGAGTGATGAATATAAGGACTATTATAAAGAAAACAATAATGCATTTCAAAAGAAACAAATACATTTATAATTATCTATTGGTTTTTCAAAAGGTAAATCATATTTTCTAGCAATTACAAGAAGGGCTATTAACAGGATATAGTAAATTGCCTTGAACCATGAACACTGGCAGGTGAAGAAGACAGTAGATTTTGAAGTTAAGGTGGAGTATTGTGGATGGAATTTTGTTTTCTTAAATTCATATGTTGATACTTTAATCCCCAGTGCAACTATATTTAGAGATAGGGCTTTTTAAAGGATAAAGTGAAGTCTATTAATTAAATGAAATTTAAAGGTGGAGGCCTAATTGGACAGTCTTGGTGACCTGATTGGAGAGGAGGAGAAAGAGATGGGTACCTTTCTATATGCAACAAAGAAAGGTCATGTAAGCACAAAGTGAAAAAGTCTTCAGTAAGTCAAGAAAAAAGCTCTTAACAAAATGTTTAAGCATGAGAACTTTTGGTCTAAGACTTAACAGGCTTCAGAAGTGTGAGAAAAATAATTTGTTTTGTCTAAGCCTTTTGGTTCATAGTATTTTGTATAGTAGCCTAACTAGATTAAGACATGGAATGAGAACAAAGGTTTAGATATAAAGAAAATGTAGACTCCCATGTTGAGCTGAACTACTAGAGAAATAAGTCCAAGAGGACATACCAAAACTTTTCTTCATTATAAATGGCCACTTAGTACTAAGTAATATGCCCTAATAAGAAAAGATTGCACAATATTTTATGATAGCATATTTTGATAATCAGAATTATTGTCCTTAAATAAAAGACTCAATATGTAAATCCTAAGGAGCATGCATGTTGACATTGTTTCGTGGACTCTTGCAGACTTTTTGGTATTGACTAATTTCTTGATGTCAGATGAACATGGAATAAAGGTGCTAGCCATATCATTTACTTTACTTCTTTCTAAGATTCTGTTTCACTATCTTTTCAATAACTAGGAGATAGCATATTGAAATACCACAAGTAAACAAGGGTGGTTTTGATTTTGAAACATACACAGCATTCAGGACTAAATTTATGCTAAATTATATATGGTTAAAAGAAGGAAGTAACAGCAATAATGAATGATATAGCCACTTACTCAAATGTAGCAGCAGATGATGGAAGAGGAAAAGAAATGTGTAATAAGTACTAGTGGTAGGTTAGAAAGATCTATGGAAAGCATTCCTTAGTAAGACCCTAAAATATGTTATTTTTAAAACCATATGCTAATGTAATGATATATTTAAGTAAATAACATGTTGCCAAATATTTTCTTATTCATAAAATGAGTCTCAATATTCCTCTGTGTAATACTTCTTCATATTCTGGTTATGTTTTCAAAGTGCACCAAACTTATCTTTCAAAAAAATTAAATATACCAGGAGTTAAAAGCTCTCTGCTTGAGTCAGTGTTCATTTTTATGATGAGAAGAAATAACATCTAGATGGGATAGAATTAATGAACCCATAAAGATAATTTACATAGGAAATAGATCCACTAAAAGATGTTAACTACACGTTTTTTAAAAGATCACCTAATATGTGGAAGTTTTAGAGACAAATATAAATAGCAATAATCAAGATCTGAATAAAAATACCATCATAATCATAAGATATGAACCTAAAGGGTGGTATTATAATTAGTTGTTATACTCATAATTCATTTTATACTAGATCTATTTCATTTCACAAAAGAATGATTTTGATTATGAGAATTCTTAGAATTTCAAGCTTGTGTAAAATTACATAAGCAGAGATAGTACTATATATATTATTTCGATGTAAATGTCAGAATATATAGTTTTTGTGGTTTCTAAATATAAAGCACAGATAATATTCTTCTATATTAGTATGGAGTTTTGCATCAAAAATCATGTTAGGTAAGTGTAAGCAAGGATTTTAAAATATTTTCTAGCATATATAAGTTAAATTATCCACAGGTTATATGGCTATGATAGTCTCAATACTACATTTTGCCTTCAAGTCTTTAAATCTATCTTTAATGTTTTATTTTATTTAAGTAAGATAGAAATCTTACCTCATAATGTTATTAACAATATATTAGTAGCCAATTCTATTGATGAAAACAATTAAAACATACTTTGGAAAACTGCAGTCACTAGAACCCAAAACTTAAACTAGTTTCTGTATTCTGTGAAGTATTTTAAAATATCTTTCTAGGTTTCTTGGTCTAAACAGTTATCTGAAGTTGAAAACAAAACTTGAAAAATTGCTGTGTGCATTCTTAATACTTTAAAGGATGAAGGAGTTTTGTCTTAAGATATGGATGTGGGTAAATCACCTACAGTTATTAAGAAAAGAATCTGCAAATAATTACTTGCCTGATTCAATTTCCCTCTTTTTAATTAGAGAAAATTAATGAGCTTTAGAAATAATAATAGAAGTAAATATACATTGAGTCTCAGAGAATGGGCAATGTAGGGGAAAAAAGAAAGTGCAAATCAGACAGGT
This sequence comes from Uropsilus gracilis, assembly GCA_004024945.1. NCBI lineage: Eukaryota > Metazoa > Chordata > Mammalia > Eulipotyphla > Talpidae > Uropsilus > Uropsilus gracilis. The sequence goes on from PVHY01002502.1 coordinate 115,422, forward strand.
GCAGAACAAGAAAACATGGCACATATTGGTTTCATGGTTTATTTAGAATGAGGATGAGCCAACAGCTTGGATCAGTATGTTCTGCACTAACACTGCATTACACAAGGTCTTATGGTACTAGGCAAACAAAATTCACTTTTATGCAAACAAAATTCACTTTTATTCAATGAGCACTATGGAATTATTAAAACTGAGTCATAAAATAAGGCAATGCAAAGGCTATGTTTTAAATATTTTAAAATAGTAGCTATTATCTTGGATGTTCATTTTGTAGCAAGTAGATGCTGATAGCACATAATTAGTTTAAAAGCGATTGCTTTAGTGAGGAGCTAAATATGAGGATGTGATGGAGATGATATGAGGAGTTGAGGAGAAAAATAATAGGGATGATTACTTGAAAAAGAAGGAGAATTTGGGGAATGGGAAAATTGTAACATTTTCATAGAAATGGCTACATAACTAAGAAATTAAGAGCAAGGCTTGGCTTGAGAAATTGAAATTTATTATAAAGATGAAAGAGAAATTAAAAAAGAACCTTTTAGTTTAGAAATTGTCAGCATAAACTTGGATTTTATTTATATGTAATACATTATGACCGTTTTGGGGTGAAATGTTTTGCCTAAAGTAAGTTTGCAGGGGAAGGAAGTGGTATGGCAGATGAAAATACTACTAAACATGTCACCAGTCAAGGGAGGGAGTTCAGGGAGCCCCTCAGTCGACTCTACCTGCCAAAATTGCAGACTGAGACACTGTGAGAGTACCATTTTTTTTCCCACTGCTCTACCTGATAGGAATCAGTGATGAAACAAGAACCCTGACTTCTAGCCCAGGAAAGAGCTCTTGAGTCCTTATGGTCAAGACTGAAAAGAGAACACAGACATGAGGGCAGATGAGGCTTTTTGATTTAGCAAAAGAGTGAGGAAAGAGAATTCTGAGAAGACCTCTCTGACATGAGAGAATTTGTGAGGTTGCAGGGCTAAAGTTCTGTGTAGGTTTTAGGATTGGGGTTTGAAAGCAAAGAAATTAAACTTGATTGAGAAAATAAGGAGAATGCACTGAACTAAAGCCCATTTGTCCATACAAGTGTGATCCATGTATTGTTGCTAGCTGTTAGTCTCAATCAGCTGCATCTTAGGAGTCATGCAGGTCTCATGCACATCTCTAGGTGACTATCTCATGGAGACTGTATATCTGCATTTGCCTGCAACTCTAATTGGAACTGCTCTGTCCTTAGGGTCTGTAATTACCTTATTCTGCCACACCAGGAGACCTGAGAAGATGTAAAGAGAGCTCAGGAATGCATAGGCTGGGGAGAAATTAGTAATAAAAATGATGAGCCTGGAAATTTATGGCAAGAGGTTCCAGGTCTAGAGTCATGAGATCTGTTTAACTTCTTTTATCATTGTGTGAATAGCAGAATGCTTTTCTTGTCCATGAATCCTTCCTGACTCAAACACAAGGAATTGGGATTCTCCTATAGGAGGCATATTCAGAGACTAGAACCACATTGTAGCTATTTGTCCAGTCATTGACTCATCACAGTGAAGTCATGTAGCTGATCATATACTGCTTTGTTGTTTTACATTGTCATCACTTTCTGTACTCTCAAGAATAGCACACATTTTTGGGAATAGTGCAATTTCTCAAGGAGATATTCTACTTTGCAAAATGATACAGGTGTAGCGAGAGGAGGGATACAATACAAAAGTGCAAAATTAAAACACCCTTAAAAGCAAAACACCCTAATCTGATTTCATTTAGATTTTTAGGGGCCATTAAAAAAATCCTCAGAGACAGAGGGAGTTACATTTGTGCTCTAAAATCTTTGTTTAATTATTAATGCATCAACTAATTCAATTTTCTGGAATGTTCACCAACATTTGACCTTGCAGTTAAAGTGAAATCTTGGACAAGAGAGAATTCTTAATAAAAGGTAATAAATCAGAAATGATATAAAATGCTTAATGAAAAGTTAAGGACATATTCTACAGAAGTTAAAATAAAGGAAATAAATAAATACCCTTCAAATGGCAGTTGTGGAAGAGAAATATGATCAAGGGCAGTAGCAAGAGACTCGACTCAACGTTGAGATAGGAGAGGGGGTTGGTACCTAGAGTATAGGGACATTTCTTTAAATCTATTTTATAACTTAGATTAAATAAATCACTACCTCCTCCAATAGGACTATTATATATTTATATATTGAATTAAAGGTTTGATTGATTTATAACATCAGCATGTTGAAGCCTTACAGAAGTAATCTTAGGGTATATATAATTTAGTTTGTGAATGTGGACTAGATAGAATAATATCACATAGGTGGTTTAGAGCAGATATAATTTAGCATAAATTTATAAAGAAATATCACTGAAAGGATTTATGACCCTTTTTTCTGTATGTGATATAATTACAGGACTTAGTTAAGGTTGCTCTTATCTATATGAAATATGTAATTCCAAGAAAACTTGGAATTTTGTCAAAGAAGGTTTAATTGCTGAGACATAACCAAATTTTACATATTTTATAGGCAGTATGTATATATTATAGTGTATATTTTATTCTGTAATAAATTGCTTTATTATTTTTCATACTTATAATTCAATATTCATCCATATGTTTTATCATTTAAATATTGAATTCAGATGGTAATAAAATGAATGCTATTTTGATGAATTTAATTCCTAAATTTTGAAGGATTTCTGGATTTGTTGTGTTTCATTCATTATTTGTACCTCAATTTTCCTGTGATTTCTGAAGATTTAAAAAACTTGGACATATGCTTTATTATCAGTTTCAACTAAGTAAATGAAGATATTGTCTGAGTGAAAGAAACATAATTCTTAAACTTATGCCCTTTGAAATTATAGAATATTGTAACTCAACTCAAACTGTGGATGAATTTCTAGTTATTGTTAAGAATCTGTAGTTTTGTAAATGCCATGTAGTTTATTCTTCTGCTTTCTAGGTGACTGGTGTTTCTTACTTGTAGGAAACTTGTTAGGAATTTAAAGAAAAAGCAGTGTCTATATATAAACAGCAAGAAATAAGTTGCTCTGTATTTTTTCACATTACACAATGATTGTGATTTAAAAGATATTTAAGCATACATGTCACAAGAATTTTAATATAATATTCTAATAAGTTGAATATTTAAAAGTATTAATTAATGCTTAGACTTAAGCAAAATCTAAAACATTAATATAATAAAGAAAGAATCATGGAAAACAGAATTCCAGCACATTCAGTCAATACAAAGATGGGAAATTTGAAGTCCAGGAAAATAAATTATTTATCAAGGCAGTAAAATAACTGACACGTATTGAGTCTCATGGAAAATATAGATGACAAACCTAGATGATAATACATATTTCAAGTGAGAAATGTAATCAAGTGATAATATTTTAATAGTAATTGAATTTTTGTAATTAAATGTATAAACCAAAGCATTTAAATCAACTTTATTTTTAAAATATGATACTGTTTGTTATGGGGTTATTTTACTAGTTCCACACAAAAATTTCTTCTTTGCATCAGAGTGCCAAAAACATGTTTCAATTGTAATCATGTCTCTAATAATTTGTTTTTATATGTTACTTGCAATGCTTCCATGCTCTTAGTTTATAAATATGGACCGTGGCTCTAGTTCATATTGTGACAGGCTCATAATAACTGTGGAATAACTTAATAAATTAATGGGATAGAATTTCAACATCTCATAGTGCAATCTATTTTCTACAATAATTTAAATAGATAAACAATTTCACATGTTAAAATTATTTATATGCTTCATACACCAGCTGTGGCTTTGTTTTTAAACTGGAATTGTGATATTTTATCAATCAAAAAATGTAATATATTGTGAAACTCACTGATCTAGCTAATATATGAATCAACAAAACAACTGACTTAAAACCAAAATCTTTTCAACACCATTAGTCTTCTAAAATACTTAAAATGTAACAATATAAAAAAACTTCAATTACTCTTTAGAACATTTCAACTTCTAAAATTTTCCAGGTCAGAACAAATTATGTATCAGCACATCAACACCATCCACTGTCCACAGATGTCATTAGTGGGTCTTAATATTGTATCTTCCTTCAGCCTATAACGAAATGAAAATTTAACCAAATATTCTCAATTAAACTGTTTGGGTCCTACTTTTTAAATTTTAAAAAAACTTTTATTTTGTAATTTCCATACAATAGTGGTCATATTGTATGGTGGTCATTCCTTTAGGTTTGGCCCTCCCTTCTGTATTATACCCCTTATCACCCCAACTATCCCCCAACCCCCTTCCTCTGGTTACTCGAACTCCTTTCACTGAAAACCATTGGATCCTACTTTAAACAAACCAAGTATTTTAAAATACTTATGGGGAATTTAAAGATAATTTCATATTAATTAATTGAGATGATGCCAAGGAATTGATATTTTGTTCCATTTATTTTATGGAGTAAAGCAATATGATGTCTCAGCATTGCACCAAAGTAGTTAAAAGAAAAATGAAACAAAATATTGATCTATATTGCCTCTAAATAATGGACATATTTTACATAATACATTTTTCAGCTTAGAATTTTTCATAAAAATGTGGAGAAAATAATATGGAACATGTGTTTACTATAGATGATAGATGGAACGACATGATTTTTTCCTAAAACTTAATTTTGTTAAGAATAACAAGATAGGAAATTTTTCAGTTTTGTTTATTTCCCTTTAAGAACTTCACTTTTCTCGGATATTTGAGGATGTTAGAGTTGGTTATAATCGAATGAAAATTGATAGGTCTGACTTATCTGCAGTGTTAATTTATTCTTTCTGAAAATATTTATTGAATTTCCTAACATTATTTTACTTTGCCCATCAAAATATGCAATATGCTTTGTCTGTTTTTGCAAAGAGATTGTCTCTTCCTCTGTTGATCTTCCCATGAATAATATACCCCCTACCAATACACCTACATTGTCTAGACCTACAATTTATGTCTTAACACTCAGTCTGGATAGTCACCATTTTTAAAACAAGGAAAGAAATTAATTACAGTTGTTCTATTATATTTATCCCAAAATATGAATGTGAGGAAAACTAATGTTAAAATGTCATCTAATTGTATCTTTTTGACTTTATTTTGCTTTCCTTAGAATATAAGCAAGTGGTGTCATTATATACCATCTTTGTCTAAAAGGCACCTTTAGGACATGAGTTCTGGTAACAACTAGAAGATTTTGACAAATAGGTAAGTTTTCTATGAAATATGCTAAATACAGAAGAAATGTATTACAACAAAACAAAACAAAGAAAAAGTCTATTTACAGTGTTTTGCCAGAAAAGTATTGAAAACATTGCCTTTATTACTTTAATGGCTAGTATTTGTAATAATGTGAGTGATACATAATTTGGGCTGAATTATATTTCACTATTTATAACATATGATCCACACACTGTTAAGAATATCAAATAAATATCATACTTATTAAACTGCATCTATTACATTTTCCACAATAAGATATTTTCTGACATGTTTTAGGATGGCTATTATCAAAGCAAGAGTTATCAAATTCTATGGAGGATGTAGAGAAAAGTGAACACTATACAAGTCATTACAGCTACTAAAGGGAACAGCATAGAGTTTCTTCAAGAAAGTGAAATGAAGCTATCCTGTGATTTAGGGATGCAATTGCATGATATGTAGTCAAAGGAAAGGAAATCATTATCTCACAGATAATTAATGTTCCCATGTTCATTGTGATATTATTCACAAATAACCACACATGAAAATGACCTAAGTGTCTGTCAGGCAATGACTAGATCAAGAAAACATTCACACATTCTTTTAAAAGGAAGAAAATTCTTTCATATGTGACAGCATAGATGATCTGAAAAGGTATTATGTTGTCACACATGCCAGGCAGAGAAAGATAATATGAAACTTAAAAAAAAAAAAAAGTAAAATTAAATCACTCATAGTAACAGAGGGTGAAAATGGTGCCAGGGTGTGAGAGTGTAAAGAAAATGGGGTGAGTTAGATAGAAGTGAACAAGCTTTGTTATGAGATGGATAAAGCCAAGGGATCTAATGTATTACATAGTGAATATAACTAAGTAACACTACATTTTATAATTAAAGTTTTGTAAGAGAGTACAACTTAAACAGTATCACCAAAAAAATAAATAAATGAAAGGATAAATATGAGATAAATCAGCTTTGCTTTACAACATATACATAATCATCATGGTAAACATTTTATATTTCTTAAAATATTATTTATAAATTAGATCTCAATAAAAATAAAATAACAGGATTATTAAGATAGAACCTGAATTACACTCATTATTTAGTTAAAAAATATATTTCTTAATAAATATTTATTGAATTAACTAAAGAATGAATAAAATTTAAGAACAAATCTCACGCTTACCTGTATTTCTGTGACTTTAACTATTAGTCATGATTCTTAGTTTAATTTCCTTTCAATTAATAGCAAGCAGAGATTTATTTCTCATTTTCTTAGTATAAACTAAGATACATTTTAATGTAAATTTTTATTAATTATATTCATTTGAGGCAAAAAAGTTCATCTTTTTGGTCAGAAATCAGGATGTAACTATAAAGTCATCATTTTCGGATGAAAAAGTTTAACTAGTTATTTTCAAAGATATTTATTTATCTATAAATTTATTTATTTACTGTTAGGTAAGTTTATTTATCAGACTTCTTTACTGAAACAGAAGTAATAATATTTTGTGATATGAGATTTATTATGGGATTTTGGCTCTCAATTCTGGAGACTAAAAATTTCCACTATATGTGGTCTACCAGCTGAAGAACCTAGAACTCTGGTTGAGTAATTTAGTCTGCCTTTGAAAGTCTGAGAACCAGGGGACATGGGCCTAAGTCCCAGTGTCTGAAGGCCTGAGAACTAGGAGCAACAACAAAGAAATGAGAAAGCAGAGGGGTCTCTGGTGGTGGGTTTTTTGGTGGTGCTCATATTAAGATAACAATGTCTGCAGGGAGACCCCTACACTGCTGTTATAGAAACAATGTAAACCAATATAGACAGACAGGCAGATGACAGACAGAAAGACAGAAAGCAGATAGATAGATAGATAGATAGATAGATAGATAGATAGATAGATAGATAGATAGATAGATAGATAGATAGATAGATAGATAGATAGATAGATAGATAGATAGATGATAGATAGATAGATAGATAGATAGATAGATAGATAGATAGATAGATAGATAGATAGATAGATAGATAGAAGATAGATGATTTTCATCTGAGGATAAGAAATGATAAATGTCTAATTCAAAAGATAGAAAAGGAAAATCATCATTTTTCCTCTGCTTTTGTTTATTCAGGCTCCAAAAGACCTGGTAACTACATTTGTGAATTATCTTCTCAAGCTACCTATTCAAGTGTTAGTCACTTTATGACAATTCCTCTCAGACACCCCTGGTAATAATGTTTTACCAGTCATTTGGTTATCCAGTAGGTCAGTCAAGCTAAAACATAAAATTAGCCATTCAAAAAAATATATATATATATATATATATATATATATATATATATATCTTACACTTTCTGATTTCTTTAATTGTTGAATAATAGTGTAGTCACTAAATTGGGTCACAGTGAATTAATGTACCATAAATTTTAGGAGAGGTGTGAATAGAATTCTTAAGCCTACTAACAGGCTTTCATCATTTTATCTCATTTAAATTACTCTTGTAACTACTTCCAAATAATGAATGCAAATAATAGCCTAATTCCTAAGAATAATGTCATATAAAATGTATGATTCTCACATTAATTATTAAAATATGAACCCATAGATTTAGCATAGGTTTCACTATTAGTTTTAGCACTTTTTTCGTAGAACTTTTTTAATCCTGATATGTACCTAAATGTGCAAATATTTTAATCTTTGATAATATGACAGATAATATTACTTGTAGTGATTATTTTGAATTGACTGTTATTTTCAAAATTAAATTTTCTCTAACACTGAATGGACGTCTTTCTTCTAAAAACTGAGAAATAGATATATCAGGGATTTTTCTACTTAGGCATGAAAATTATCAATTATTTTGACTAGTTTTTTATATTCATCATTTAATGGCTATTCAAAAATTACTCAGTATCAAAATTATTCAACTCTATAATACCAAGTACAACTTATTTTTACATTATCATATTTACAATATTTTATTTTATTCCACAAATTGAGAAAACATGTTTTAATGTACTCAAATCAATTAAAATATATAAAATATTTCAAAATGATAATTGGAGTTAATATAACTACTGCATGAAAATAATTCCTATGCTCAATTAAGATTTTATTTGAATTTAATTATTTACTTCATTTCATTCTTCGCAAAATTTTATTAAACTACTAAGGTGTATTTGTTAATTAAAATCCAATGACAGGTATCATACAAATGCTAAAGGAGTGATTGCCTTCCCTTTATAGAGAACAAATGTCACACTCAAAAGAGGAAGAAGGATATACTATACTATCTTAGAACTAACTAAACTATAATAGTACTACTACTACTAGTAATAATATCGCCAAAAACAAGTGACATTTTGATTGCATCTAATTTCAAATACTCTCTATTGGCAGGCTTATACAGAAAAGACCTTGGCGGTAGGTCTTATTATTCTTTCACTATACCAGCAACATTATAATAGGTTTAAAAGTATTTTGAACCCATATCTCCAGGATTTCACAACTCTAAATTTGAATTACCATACTATCCTGTTTAACAATATTTATATAGGGGTGAAATGGTTTGCAAATTACTTACAATAAATTGCCTGGTCATGACAGTGTAATCTTGAGCAAAGATTATAGATAGAACTACTCTCATTTTATAAAAGAGATTTCTTAGACCCAAGTAAGTATTCCCCATCGTCTTGTTCCCCCTATAATGTGTGACTTCTAATTGACAAAAATTGCTAATGTAAAGCCCTAATATACTGACAGTTTCATCAAAATAACATTTCCAAAGGCACATTTTAAAAATACAGCAATGCAAAATTTAGATCCCCAGGTTTTATATATATTTTTAATGTGAATTTTGGTTTTAAACATTAAAACCATATATGTATCTTAACATCTTTTGTAGAGCTTAAAACATGTTAAGACTGAAATGGGAATAAAAGAGGTAATATCAAACTGGAACTTCTTATTACAATATTCATTCTCAGTTCCTGATGCAGAGATGTAAATAGATGTACTTAATTCATATTAAAGATCTCTAATAATGCTGTTTTATACTATCATGTAAATAATCATTTTCATTATTTAGCATACCATTGTTGATTTTGGCTCATTTAGATTGAATATATATATATATATATATGTAATTTTAAATGTAAAGTGCCACAAGTTTTCAAAAATAAAATGCAATTACTACCATAGTTATTAAATAGAAAATATTTTTACTTAAGATGCATCAATATTCACTAAACATACTGATAACTATTTTACATTAATTTTCAATAGATTTCATCCCCTAGGAATATGTTAAATATACAAATTTAAACTAAGTCCCAGGCTAAATATATAGTTCCATCTACAACATAAATGATCTTCAGTGGTGTTCTATCATCTACTGAATTTCATGTAAGTTAATCTACAAACTGATCCTGGCTACCTTTCTGTCCTTATCTGATTTCACTCTCCCAAATCTGCACTTTTAAAATATATCTTCACCTTACTCTGCAATCAATTCCTATTCATCTCCAAGGTTTCAGAAACTCCTCATCAGTGTGAAAACATCTTAGAGATATGTGCATCATTTTCATAAAACGAGTCCAGAAAATTTTCTTACATTTCCGTGATATTTGTATACAGGGTCATTTTTAAGCCTTTACCAAAAGGTATAAAGTAAGATGTTTTTATATAATGTAAGAAACTTTTGCTAAATTCAATAATAGATAATATGTTTCTATTATCTTGACTGGTAGTAGAAAATAAAAACATGAAAAATCAATTTGAAGACCAAAGGGCATGAAGATATAAGAGAGTCAGTGATTCTGACAATTAGTACTTTAAAAATGTTCAGTGTTTTGCAACTAGGAGATGAAAATGGGAACAAAAAGACCAAAAAAATGAGTTGCATGTGTTTCATACATAATTCGTGCATATTCCTTAGATATGACTGCAGTTGAAATTTACTTATTCTATAGAGAAGTGCAAGTACTGTCACACCTACCTAATAAGAATGAAATTATATTGTAAATTAAAATGCTGTAACATCTAGTTATAGACAGAATTTCTAAAATATAAATCTTCATTATTACATTAGAAAGCAAGCATTGGCCGGGCATGTTGGTGCATGCCTGTAGACGGTCGCCTAGCAAACCGCGGCTGGGGCCAGGGATTGCAGTTAGAGTTCCGCCAGGGGCAAACAGCAAGACCTAGTCCCCCC